>JAYKKI010000047.1:12910000-13120000 GCA_039881145.1 Druceiella hillmani | reverse complement strand
CATTTCCTCCCGCGAGTCTCGTAGCGTTCATTAAACGCTAACGCCGCGGTCGGATCCGCGCAGGTAATTGAAACTGGGACGCAAGAAACTGGTTACCGGCGCAGCTGCCAAGGTGTGCAGATTAGTTGCGGAAAGGTGGACGCAGCAACACGATCACAATCGTATGGCAACAAAGTTGTAATATAATAAAGATTCCAACAAATTTAGCTAATATTTAAATACATGTATTCTACAAGGGTACGAATTAAAAAATATTACCACTATTTAAATACGAGAAGCATACAAATACAAAACTAAAAATGTACTGAAATTCACATTTGTTTTGAGATTAAAATTTGATTTTTGTAACGCGGTACTTGAACAATTATTTAATAGAAAATTATTTGTTTATTCTGTAAGAAATTGGTACTCATGTAACTTATAAGAAACGAAAATATATTATTTTCATGAATACGGACTTTTATAATATGGCTTGAATTAAGATAAATAGTATAGTTCAAAAATTCTACAGAATACTACACCACAACAACTACTACAATATACTACAGAATTTAATCAGTTCAGTGTTACCTCGAGCCGTGGGTGCATAAGCTACAGGTAACACACGAATAGGTGACTTATCGTTAACTAATAGGATTTATTGTCTTCAATGCAAGAATGATATATCTTTTTTGTACATATTCAGCTAGAGAAACTAACCAGTTTATTGTTACCAAAGCCGTGGGTGTATAAACTACGACTAATACGCACGAGTAGGGGACTGATCGTTAACTAATAGTATTTGTTATCTTACAATACAAGAATGATGTAACTTTTTTGATGTACATATTCATATTACGTACGTATTTTTATACATATTCAACTAGATAAATTAACCAGTTTAATGTTGCTTCAAGCTTAGGTGTATATTTAGTTAATACACATTATTATAGTTAATACACAAGAATAAGTTACTGTCGTACTGCACAATAATGACAAGATTTTTTTTTATATAAAACGTTGAAAATAGTTGAAATTTCTATCCATGATAAAATGTATTGAAATATTTTTAAGAATAACTGTTTCACAATTACTATAATACTATTCGTTTCAACGACAGTTAATTAAGACTAATATGTTTTTTTTTCATTAAATTTAGATAAAAACTTTGTTAGTATACAATTACTATACATATTATAGTTAACACGTCATAAATACTTGTGTACCTACTCGTTTCATATATTTAAACCGATACATTATTATTCCATATTTTTACTAAGCCTTAATGAAGCGAGGGATGTTTGGTTTTTACTAAAAGCTGTTGGTCATAACCGTTTTTCCGGTGTTTGTATATAGTACATGTATAAACCGAACTATTTCCGAAACTTCACATTCATTTTGTCAGATATTTTCAAGCACTTTGGTTGATACTTTGATAGTACAATTTGGTTGATACTTTGATAGTACAATTTCAATCTACACATGTATTAATACAGAATTAAATCATACGCCATTGTTGACCGATTTTAGTCAACCTACATTAGCACTAAGTTTCACGAACTTGTCCAATTACTTTTATTCAATCCAATTCGGTCCAAGACGTTGCGGTCGACGCTTCCAAAGCTCGCTTACTAACCTGGAAACCGAACAGCTGCACTATCTGAACCTATTCTTATTTTGTTATTATCAAAAATGTAACAAAACGAAACAGTTTAAATTATACTCAAAACAAATGGCAAGGTAAACTCGCAAATTATAACGGATCGCCATGAAATTCGAATGTCATCAACGAAGGGCCATATAATCCAATAAAACACACATCTAGTAGGTCTAACAGCTTATCGAACCCAAAACTTCATCAAACACAATACCTATTAACCGACCTATAGGGCGTCTGTACTAAATCAGAAATCGGCACCTCGGCCCGGCGCAAGTGTCGGCCAGAGGTAAATACTCTTATAACTAGATTTGGGCAAGGTCTCCCCTGAATAAATTGAGCGTCTCAAACAAAAGTTGGCACGGTGAAGTTGAACTTCATAACTAGGTAAGCCTCATAAATCCTTTCGGGCAAAACAGGAGCCGCTAATAAAGATTATCGGGCCGATGTCGGCGAGATAATTTAACTTTATCTCTTTGGGCCTGCGTCCGCCCGCTTGCGCCACACGAACGTGGCGGTGGGTTAAGCGGCAATCGCACCGAACGCATGCTGCTCTTTCTCGAGCTTCAATCTCTATGACACTAGCGCTTGAGAAACAGTAGCGTGTATCACCAAGTATACAATTGTATGTAATAAAGAGAAAAAAATTGAAGAGAAATGAGAAAAAATAGCAAACTTTCGATCGTCCAGACAAGAAAATTTTACTAAATCGCCTTGGCGAAACAGGATTATCCGTTCCAGTTTTACGATTTTTCTTTTCGTATCTTGTGGATAGCAAGCTGTGCGTAAGAATGGGAATCTTCATATCCGAAACTTACTTTACCTGGTCGGGAGTGGACCAGGATTCGAATCTCGGGTATCTACTTTTCCCATTCGGGTAAATGACATTGGCTGCGCGGTAAAAACAGCGCGTTGTTTATTATTCGCGGCCGCATGAAACTTTTTACAGTCGTCAAGGATGCAACAGATGGTGAACGACTGCAGTGTGATATCAAGACGGTCGTCGAGTGCGGCAATCGAATTACGGCTTAACGCAAACAAGTGTACAATAGTGAATTACAACTGAGCAGACGCTCCTATTAATACTTTGATTTTGGAGTTAGATTTGATTCGCTACTGACATTTCGTGAGCATTTGGTGGGCGGAGCAAAAAAATAGTTTCGAAAATTAGGATTTGTCTCGCATAATTCAAAGGATTTTTGATACGTGTCATTAATTACCCTGCCGTACATTTCATTAGTGCTAATTCGATTAGAATCTAGCTCCAACATTTGGAGCTCCCACGAAGCCAGGTACAGCTTAATGATGTGATGTGAATATGTGCAAGAGACGTTCCTACAATATCTGTACATGAAACAGTATATTTATTTTCCTTTTTCATTTTCTACCGATTTACTTCCTGAGTATAATAAGTTTCCGTTCTTTGCAACTTAAAAGAGATGTTACGCTTTTGAACTTTTATCTTCGAATTATTGAAAAAAAAATCGTCTGCCCCGTGTTAAGTAAACTTTATTCCTTCGTACCTGTCAATTTCCTGCGCTCACACAATCGTCACTCTCTAGAATCGACTTATATAGAAATTCTCTAGTTTCCCGCAGTATACAACTGCTCAACCACCTGATCGCGGTCGCACCAGAATATGATTTGTTCGTGATGAGTGAAAGTAAATTTGTCGAAATGTGTCGTTGTTATTTTTGCAGTTCTTGTGTATGTTTGTATTCAATATTAGTCTATAAGTTTAAATATTGTTAAACCATTAATATGTTATAATTATATGGTTTAACAATATTTAAACTTATAGACTAATATTGAATACAATCGAAATATTTTTTACACACACATTGTATTTGGTTACACACACTGTAATATATCAATAAGTGTGAGTGAATAAATAAAATCTTCAGTTAGTTTTGTTATGATTTCGTGAAATTTATTAATATCTATCAGGAAAAAAAAACTGTCAAACAAAATATTGTAAAATATACTTAAAGCAATCACCAAAAGGTAAATTATAATAGATCCTAATTATCAATTAATAAGAGTAGTAAATAAGGCAAATGACACTATTCGTTCAACATTTCAATTTTAAATAAAATTAATTTCAAAATCAATTGAGTACGGTGTCAGACCACCCTTAGAGTGCGTACTTGCCACACATTCATAAGGTCTAGGTATCGATTGTAGGGCATACACATTATTATATTGTAAGTTATCGTAGTACATTACTAAAGTCATTGCGTGTTCCATCGAAGATCCCGTATTGAATTAGCGTTAAGGTGATATTGTAACGGGAAGGTTTATGTGGAAGCTCGGTTTGATATCGACGCTGAGACCTACTGAAAGGGGAGTGTGATTAGTCGGCATAAGATTAGGTTAAGTTTAATATCGTCGTGTCCGTCTTCGATTATTGGAGGTTCCAACTCGTGAGTGCAATTCGTTGTGGAAGGTTAAATAGCAGATATAGCTTCGGGGTCTTAAATAAGAGCAGAGGTATATACGAGTTAATACAGCTATGGAAGTATCTTCAGGTTGGTCTGGGTTTCAATTATTATAAATAGTGTATATGTACATAGGGAGTGCGAAGTTGAATACGACAAAGGGGCAGAGAGGTATTTATCTTCAGTGTTATGAAGAGAACGGTGAAAATCATTTTTTGAAATTCGAAAAGTTTCGAAATTATTCAAGCTCAATATTGTTTGTTTTGCAAAATTATTACACATTTTTCATTATTGTATTATGAAATATTATTCAATAATTCAATGTTACGAATAAAAAAATCCAATTTTTTTCTATAAACTCAAAAAGATATCGATTACACATTACGTTATCATATGTCATAAATCAGCTGATTCGTTTTTTATTTTTTAAACTTTCAAAAAACGGTTATCACTGTTCTCTTATATATAATAGCACATAGAATAGCAAAGAATAACCTCTCCACAACTGTGTCGTATTCAACTTTGCACCACGTATATAGAAGAGTTCACTGAACATTAGTGCGAGTCCGTTAGACATGGATATGGTGAAAGAGCGCTCGTCTCGTATAGCTAAGGAACGTTTTCATACAGTCCGAAATCTAATACTGTAGCTTAACGACACGATATCAGTTAATTATTTATGTTAGTTAAATGAACTATATAAAAACAAATTCGCCTGTGTGTATGTATGTATGTGTATATATATATATATATATAATGTGTGTGTGTGTGTGTATATATATATATATATATATATATATATATATATATATATATGTCCATATGTATTCAAATAATACTCGTACGTATACTACAAATTCACAGCCTTTGCATGTGTGTCTGTAGATTAAATTTTTTAGTACCAATTCCAGGTTAATTATTCTTTTTGCAGCATGAATTTGTTATTATGCATAACGTATTGTATTGAGATATTATTGAAGTGTGTAATAGCGCGCATCATATATAACCAATAGGCGACCTGAACAGTGCTTCGAAAAACGTAGTGCCGGTTACCGGTATCTTCATTATATTTGATGTGTCAATCGCATGCTTGGAAATGAAACCCTGCTTCTGAAATAAAAGTAATGTATGTAAAAGGAGATTACATATTTTACAAGCAAAAGAGTTAAAGCACATATCAGCAATGTTTAAAAGGCACAGATTATAGACAGTATATTGATATTGTGTTGATATTGTGTGAATGTGAACTATATCGCTTAAGGAATTATACTGCGCACGACGATACCTTTTAAAGGAAGTGCAATATAATCTGCTTATTAGAATATATGAATCGTTCCTTTGAATTCAAGATTCCTACATCATTTTCTTGGAAATTAATAATTATAATTAATCTAAGAAGCCTGTATAATTTTGATCTGCGTTCTAAATATTACTTTTTTTACTGTATTGAAAGCGTATATATTAAGTATTATTATAGTATTAATTTACATAAAATATATGGAATTATATGGAATTCAAAAGAGATTAATTGAACTAAGCTTTTCTTAAGTTGTGTAACTGCCATTGAATAAAGAAAACCATAAAAAAGAACTAGTTTCCTAAAATACATAAATTCTAATCTTAAAATAAGGAAATTTAAGCTACTTTTAGATAGACGAATTGTCAAAAATTTTGTGACCAAAAATGTTTATGGGTAGTAATAATAAATATTACACAGATCATGACGTGAAATAGAAATGATGAATGAAAAGGATTAAAATCATATTAAATTATGTTAAATTCGAATTCTTTACTTCATTTTAATTAATGTTAAAATGACTAATCCTTATTCAAAACGGTAAGGTGGTCTGACAATAAAGCGCTGTAGCATGTGTAACCAAAAGAAATATTCTAGTTTCATAGAAAATCTCAAGAAAATTTCTTGCAATAAAAACTTTCTAACTCAGCCTGTGAAATTAATTTAACTAGAAACATCCTACGTATAATAGAATGTTACCTTTTATGTTAGATAATAGATATTAATAAAACATTACACTATTTTATTTCTTATTCTAACCCTAAGTAGTAAAAAAAAGGTAATGGACAGGTCATCAAGTTTTTAACAGTAGATTTACGTTATTAAACTAGGAATAAATATTTCATTTTTACACTAGCTTCAATTACACAGTCAAGACTACTTTAATTAGCGATAAATAAACTTATTTGAAATGGCAGCCAACGACTTTAAAATCGATTTGTTCTTCCCCGGATAAAGAAGCCAAATTTATTTATTCTTAAGTGTCCTCTCACGTCGTTACCACTATGCTACGGTGAACCAGTCTGTTAAATGATACATGTAACGTCTGAGTTCAAATCGAGCGTTTGCCACTTCTATAGAAGTGGCAAATATGCCAAAACACTCACGATCCCCATATCGACCTTCATAATTATAGATGTTGTCAACCTTTGCAACGACTCTGTACTGTACGTACTACAGACGCACAAAAGCTTGATCTACTTTTTATTGAACATGCTAAAACTATGCTTTTTTTCAAGAATAACAACACAAATATACAATGTGAATTTGATCGTTCGACATTAAATGAGGAAAACCAATATGAGTTTAAACATTAACCAGTCGAAGAATACAAAGAATTTAAAGATAAAGGATACACACGTTACACCACTACATTTACCTAAATATACAATGACATTATTACCACGTCACTGAGAAACACGATGTATTCAGTAGAAGTCCAATAATAATAAATTTTAAATAGTTCGTTTCCTTGTACGAATGCTAGGTATATCTCGAATCGAATGCACTCTATGTTTCAGAATTCCCGTTAGAAATGCTTCCCATCTGCGGTTATCGTGGAGACGGCCGAGTCGGGAGTGAGTTGACCGCTGCCGTTACTCTGACATTTATTGGTGAAGTCGGTGCGAGTAGCGACAACGAGACGAGAACAGAAAACAATGGGCGTATATAATTTGAATAACGGCCGGGCTTAGCTACTAAATATTAAGACAAAAAGTTACATTAATAAATTAGAGAATATTAAAAGCCACACACAAATAATTGTTGTGCGACTTACTGATAAAAACAAAGTGTTTACATTTTATTTTAAAATAATGAGCGAAATATAAAATTTAGAGAAGAAGTGAAAGTCTTCTAAGCAATTATTTAATTTTAAATATCCACATTTATTTTAAGTACGTAATAGAACATAATGCGTGCGGGAACGCTAATGTAAATTATCTCATACAATATGAATAGAACTTAAACATAAAAGTATAAATTTCAGCGTAACGAAATATATTCATATGTTGTAGCGGTTTACTCCGTGAGGATCGAGTGATCGATGTTTCTCTCTTCTCCTTGCTTCTTCATGGCTTCCTGAACGCATTTGACTTTTCCATTTTCATTATGCCCGTAATTTTCTTACCCCATTAATCGCGCCCTCAATTTGATGTATTTTATTTTTTGTTACGCTTTTACTTATAACACTTTCTTATCTTGTAACACCATGACATATAAATTTTATTTTAAAGTGAGAATCAAACGAAATAACGCGAGGTTATATTAGTAAGTCAGATATGAGGTAAAACTATGCATAAAATTTGAAGAAAGATGCTTGGCCGTTAAGGAAGATACTTCAACTAGATGAAAAATAAATTATATAAATAAATGATTCAGTTTGGCTTTACCGAAATAGTAAACAATTCTTAAGATGGATCTTAAGATGGATGAGAAATAAATTAATAAATTATATTCTTAAGATGGATGAGAAATAAATTATAAGATGAATGAGAAATAAATTATATAAATAAATGATTCAGCTTGGCTTTACCGAAATAGTAAACAATTCTTAAGATGGTTTAGCAAAAAACAAAGTTGTTCGAATGCAATAGATGTTTACTTACGATAACGAAATTAATTATACTTGAAAATATTTTCCTATAATTCTACGAAAAGAACACTTTAATAAATAATAAGGAATGGTAATATGAATTCAATTATTAATAAAATAATTTGGTATTTTTTTTTCTAATTGCATAATCAAACCAATTTGTTGAAAATAACTACCTGAATTTGTAGAAAATGATTTTTCGACTTTCACTCTGGAGTGCCAACATTTTTAACTTTATTATATGTAAAAACGTGACCTAATTTAATTAAACAGGTCGTTAAATAAACATTAAATTTAAAATTGTAACCAGCGGACGGATAAAAAAGTAGTACTGCCGTAAAGATTTCGTAATTCAATTTAAAAAAGGCAGAAAAACAAACAAATGCGTCAAAATCAATGCTTCTTATGAAAAACAGACGTTAATAATAAGTGTCTTGTAAACATTAAGCTTAGAACCTCTTCTTTATGTCAAGTCAGTTAAAAATCCTTATTACAGATACCAAAAACGATTACAATAATCTTCAGCCAGGTCTCTCTAGGCCACATCGGCCCATGCCAAACGCAGTTCGCAGGCACTTTACACGTGCCGATTTGTAGCGATCTGGCATTATTTTATTTCGCTCCTTACGTCGAACGGTAGGCAGGTACCATTAGGGCTAGGCCGTCACGTTCGTCAACTACACGAGCGTAGGCCCTAAACAGATCGAGAGTCTGAATATCAATATCTTTCCGCCAGTATATTGTGAACGTAAATCAAATTTGCGTCTTTCTTACCTTCTTTTTATAAACGTCAGGCTCCGTGACAGAGATGAATATGAAATTATATATTAAAAAAGACGCTGAATGAAAATGCTCGCTGCCATATTCGAGTGAATTAATAAAGAGAACTATGTGGCTTTTTACTTTCTTTTTTTTTTGTGGAACGTTAAAATTTGCGAATTTCGTGGAAAGCAAAAGAATACGAAACGCTTTTACAGAATCGGGGTTGGCCGGAAAATTGCGATATGTTATTAAAAAGAAGACAGATTAAATACTGCCGCGGAGTTTTAATTTTCTCCCCTTTGTGTTGGAGAAAATTAAGAACATGACGTATATCAATATGTTATAAAAATTATTAAGGTACATTAAACATACTACAAATTATATTTTGTCTGTTTCTCCCAAGATTTTTAACCAAACGTAATACAGATTCAGTTATGGGTAATATTAGAGTTTATAACCTTATATTAAATAGACGTGAAAAAAAAATTGTTCTAGTTACCGTTGACAGACAAAGTAGATACATACAGAAAAGAGACGGTTGATTATAAATGCAATCGTCCAAACTGTGCGACTGTAACCGTGCAAACAGATAATACAATTACTTGTCTTTTTAGGATAACTTTCCTATACCCAATCAAATATAAATTTAATATAATATCACTGTTTTTAATACTGTCATTAATATAATTATGTTTTATCATATAATAACATGTACGTTGCTTAATAAACCTGTTCAAAAAACTATAACAAGATCAACGGTTCTGTTAAAATAAAGTTTGACATAACTTCGCATAAGACTGACATAATTTGTTATGTCAATCTTAAGATATTTAAGAATAATTTTAAAAAGGTAAAATAATACTACTGTCTCTGAAATTTTAATAAGTATTATATGCAATGGCCAATATTTTTATATAAAACACAAATGAGACTATTTCTAGGTAGTCTAAAGAAAAGCCTATTGTGTTCTTTTGAGGAAAAATCAAAATAATAAACGAGACTTCCAGTCGTAACTTTAAGAACTTTGATTTGCAACAACGAAATAATATTCTAGAGCTAAGTACTACCTTAAATGCATTTAAATAATTGTATTGGTTCGTTTGAACAACTAGTTTGATAACAATGTTAATTGTGTAACATTCGAAATAGTAATTACCTTTTATGAAAGATCAAATCTGTCCCTGTTCATATCAAGCTTTTAGAATTGAAACTTTGTAAGATTACTTACGTCTATCTGTCAGTTGCAGCCGTGTTTCTCAGAAACTGTTCAACCCAGAAAACTTTGGTATTGGCGTAGTAATAACGCATGTCAACCCACATATATCTCAATAAATGACACTTAAAAATATTTATACGGAAATTTGAGAGCGGACAAATTAAGAACTCAAAAAAATAATTTTAATTTCATATGTCGTATGGATTTCGTTCGAAAAAGCTAGTATAATGATTTCAAAAATATTATTGAATTAACATAACTTCGGATATATATATATATATATATATATATATATATATATATATATATATATAATACCAAAAATAAATTCCTTTCTCCTTCGCTTCCGAAACTAGTGAATCTAAAATTATGAAAATAATAGGGTTTTTATAAGCTTACTTAGAGTTTATTGAGAAACAGTAGCGACAATCTAGATTCATGGTTACTACAATCATTTATATCTATGAAAGATATACTAAACAATATATTTACACGGTAAAGGAATAACATTAATTTTATAAATCCTTTAATAGATATGCTACACATCATTTAATTTTTAAACTTATATGCATCCAAGTATATACAGTACAATGCGCGTTTTAATCATACTTAATAGATCGTTTTTGTCCAATAACATTTTCATCCGATTATAGGTGATTAGTCTCAAATAATATGGTAATTTGAGCCATTTTTATTAAGATAAGTATTTTTCACAACTGAGAAAAAAGATTCGTCACTAAACGCGGATTATGTTAAATTAAGTATTCATATAATAAATGAACAAATACCCACTATAGCATACGCGAAGGCCTATACGCTGATCCAATAACCATCAAATACCAAAATAGGTCGTATCGAGCAGGGGCTCACGCTAAATTATGCAAAAGCACAGTCGACACATTCGAAGACAAGTCGAGTCAATAAAAGATATGTCGTGCGGAGCCAAATCCTCCAAATTGAATACCGACGAGTATAAGCTTAAACGAAACCGGTATCGATGCTTTCTATGTAAATTGCTCCCGCCCCAGCCTACTGAGCGATGCTCGCGCATTCACTCTCCCAGACGCGAGATAAATCGTAGACAGAGGAAGTTGATAAAACAGGCTCATGGTCGATTTGTTAAATCGTTGAAACATTTTTTTGCCACAAAATGAGTAAATTTTCGTGAAAAATTCGACACATAACTTATATTTTATTGCTCGTCCGCCTGCGTCTGTTTATCGGATGTTTCCATCCTTAAGTTCCGTGACAACGACGAGTGCCGGGCAAACGTTATTTATTTACATAAGACGTTATAAAAAATAAATAATAAAATTAAAACCTCACACGGATGTCCATGTAATAGATTTAATGTTATGCTAATTGTTTTTTAATCAATCGACCGTCGAACCGTCGAACGTAGAACTATGGAAGTATAACGTCAAAGCAATCCCCAGCACAATAAGAATATATTCAAAGCGTATATATACACATTTCAAGTTTTGATCGAGATAACGAACTGAATTTCATAAGACGGAACAATAATAAACAATAATAATAAAATGCTATGAACAAGCATGTGTTTTGTTTTCGATAACATCCATATTAACTGCAATTTTGCGTGTCGCTAAAAACACCTAAAAAGGGGAACTCCTGGCTTATTAGAATTAATTTATCTTAAAAAGGTCAATTTAAACTTAATTCCGTTTCTGTAATTTCCGTTTCTATCAAAATACATACAAAGTATTCTTAGATATGCCGATATTTCTTGGTTTGAAGATAACTATGTTTTTTAATTTAAATAATATGTTTTTTAATTTAATAAAAAACATAGTTATCTTTAAACCGGGAAATATCGGCATATCTAAGAATACTTTGTGTGTAATTTATTTAGAACATTAAAAAAGTATAATTGAAGAAGACACACGCAGTTTCCCTCATAATACTAATAAACTAGTTAAAACTAGGTTCACTTATTATCCCAACACAACTTTTTTATCTATTTTGATAAATTTAAGGAAAAAAAACACATAACTCGTGGACTGAAATGCAAGTTGACCTTTGGCTGTTTATCCTTGTTTATATTTTACGTATTTAATTTTTTGTTTAGTCGCTTCTTTATGCCGTGTTTTAGGTTAACAGCGTATAAGGCTATTTTTCCATCTAAATTTCGACACCGGCTTTCACCCCCTTTATAGTTGAATTTCATCAAACGGTGAAATGGGCGTTTAATTATTTGATTACTAACTCCTTCAGGTCGAGTTTCTAGATAATAAGCGCATTAATTTTTTTCAAATAAACTTTGACGCCACTCGCACCCCCTTAGGCGTTCAATTTCCTTTTATAAGCAAGTTTGTACGTTACAAAATGAATCTACTATACGAATTTAATATTCCTAAATATTTATTAATATTATTTTTCGATACGACAAATATTAGCTAATAAGGGTAAGGCCCTAAAATCGAACCTCAATATGATTAATTAAATATAAACAATTAAGTTTTATTCGATATTCCATTAGTATTCTCACATCCTTTATTTGCATAGTAAAATTGTTTTTTTTTACGTTTTAAATCATTTATATTATTGCCTTAAGCTTTTTTTTTAATCAAGGTAACATGTAATTTTTTGATACCTTTTGGTTACGTTTTATATTTCTATGGTATGAGGAGGAAGTTAATCCTGTTGACTTTTTAAATTGTTTTTGACAGTTTCGACCGTATTGAACATTTTTTATGCGAAACATCTATTTATTGTTAGTCACATATATCTTCAAAGTTGTCAAAATAGGTTAATTTAAAGCGGTTGTATTGGATTAATGATGTGGCTTTTGATAGAAGAAGAAACATTTTCGAATATCAGCCCATAAAAGCACCAAACCATTTTCTCATTAAAACTAATGAACAAATGGTGTGAAACACCGTCGTTTTCTTATGTAACTTATAGCCAAGTGGAGCCGCGGCATTTAAGCCTTCTCCTTTACTCCAGAATGCACGCAGAGCTAACCGCATGCTCGTTTCGTTCCATCCATAACGAATTCCTTGGATTTACATTACAAAAAAACAACATAAATTTCGTTATCTTTATTGAACTTGTTCCATTATAGAGATCTAAAATATTTATCATGATTTTGCAAAGTATGAAAATTGCAGAATTTTAAAAAGCGTTCCGGAAAAGCATTATTTTAGTAGCAAGAAAACTGGCATGATATTAACAATAAACGTGAAAGTGAAACAGTTCATCGACTGATCGATTGGCACTACCGCACAAATAGAAGGTGGGGGCACGTCCGTTATATTTTATTGTCCCTAATAACTTTACGTTCCTAGAAACATTAATGAATCATTGACGGCCATCGATGTTCCATTATAGGCACAGGTCCAAGGATACGGTCTTTACCCTATATCTTACACGGGAGTAAATATATGGTGAATTTCTCAAAAACTATGAGCATTAGAACCATTGATATAATTCTCGGATAAATTGTAACGATGTTTCTTTCCATAATTTAACTAGTAGCCCTAGTAAAGCTGTTTTCTTTTATAATTGTGACTAGCAGTTTCAGACTATATTTTTTGAGAACATTTTCGACAATATCTTCCAAAAAATTCAATAAAATAGTTTTAAAATTCTTATAACCTGCTTTTCAATCGCTACCCCACACGACTTGAAATTAATAAACCTGTCAAGCATGAGTAAAACTCGCACTACGAGGGTGACGTACACATTATATTGCCTACTACATCTTTCATAGATACATGTTTAAGTCGACCGAAAGTACCATATAGGTTTCGATGACGGTGTAAATAACAAAAAACACACCATATGTTTTTGTGACATGAACCAAACATTTTTTTAATGCAATGTACGTTCATGGGCTTCCGTATACGATATTAATTTTAACTTGATATTTATTTCAATAAGAAAAAGAGCTTTACGAGTGTAAGAAAATGATTCGTTTTTTTTCATTTTGAGAAACAAAAACCTAAAAAAAGCGATTATTCCATTTCCCTCTAAAATTTCTGCATCGATGATATTAACTATCGATATATGCAGATTAATATGTTTTATCGCTGTACCAAATTTCAGGTTACCACGTCAAGCGCTTACTGAGAAAAACGACTGTGTTCTATAGATGAACGGATGAACACGTGAGAGTTATCTTATAAATGTTCCGTCTTTTCTCTTTTCGACCTATGGAATCCAAAAAACTATTCCCAAACAACTACCTCGTATTGTTTCTTTTTTTTGGCACTTATTATTGGGCACTTTTGAAACTTCCCCGATAGTGTCCCGTAATTACCATCTAACGATTCCACCCAACAAAGTTAAAGACTGTCCCTTCGTTGCGACAGTCTTTAACTTTGTCAGTCTTTAAGTTGAAACGCTCTGAAATTCAAAGACCGGTCACAGTCAATAAAGATACTACGTCCTACAGAGTGGTGTGAATGAAACCTAGAGAACCCTAAAGAGACAATAAAACGTTATGACAGTGCAATATTATATGTTATTTGAAGCAGAACCGATGCACCTAAAAGCCTATTTAATTCAAATCAATCGCCAATACTTTTCCTACATCTTCAAATTCACATATCATTCACAACGAATGAACGCGCATAATCTCCGTTACTCGAACCTTAATCAACAAAAGAGATCACGCTCTTTCGCGCGATACGGGGAGCAGTGGCGCGGCGTACACGACTTGGAGGCCGGCACTTGACGATCTCGCGCAGCAGTAGGCAAACGAGAGCGTAATAACGCTTCCTGCAGAACTCTCTCCACTCCACTGTTCGCGGGTCCTCAGCTTCAGCGTCAAACGGGCGAGAGCTGTGTCCGCACTGGCCGTGACATAAGGACAATTTTGTTTTGATTTGTAAGTTATCAAGCAGACAAGGATCCTTCCATTGTTTGATTATATAAATTGATTCTGGTTTCTTTAATTTGTTTCTTGAAATTTCTTTTGCTCGATAAAATTTATTTCAATTCTATATAAAATTACAAGTACATGATATTAATAACCTAATTTGGAAATGGCATCATATACTGATATGAACTTAAGAAGTAACCCAATCACGACCTAACGATTCTTCCACCTCCTCATTCCGTCCCTCATTATTAAGAATCGTGTCTCCGACAAAATCTTGTCTACTATCTCTCTCCAACGATTTCGATCTTCTACCTGACGGTACGCTGCATTTATAAGTAGCTTTAGCGATTCTGGCGCCTGCTTTAACCGTCGTTTGATATTCGCCCTTTTAGACTTTTGGCAGTCACTATAGCCTCTCAAGACTTCTTCGTGCGATGTGGGAGAAATATTTTAAAACTTTGTGCAGACAAACAGCGAATAGTGGTTGCTGCTGGTCTAGACCTAATTATTTTAAAGCACAGGTGTTTGCGAGGGGTATTATCAAACTACCCACGTTATACCCCATCTCAAACGCGTCAATACTTTGCCTGTCTGTGGCTTTCAAGATCCAAGCTTCTGAACAGTAAAAGACAAGTGTGCAGGCTAATCAACTTAATGCGTTTGCAGATATTGCAGTATTTCTTAATTTTATTAACGCAATAACTAATATTTCTACTCGTCATTTCGATACTATGTCGAATTTTGTATTCGCAGCTTTTTTTGTTTGCGATAACGGATACAAGGTATTGAATCTCTCCCACGGTCTCAAAATACTTCACTCAATTTGCACGGTGAAGCATTATTAATAGTTATTTTTAGTTTTGTTGATATTAATATATAATTTCGCATTCTAGCTTTACACAGTTAAAAATTCCGTCGTTTTATGATGAAGCAAGTTTTATTAGAATCCGCCAGGCTTGTATCAAATGATTGATTAAAGTTTTATTAGAATTCCTAAGGTTTTATTGGAAATGTAGTAATAAACAAATGACAATCAGTACAACGTAATAAACAAATAACACACAAATGACAAGTTAACTCTACTGTCAATTACAATTTGACAAATGACAAAACTACGGTTGACATCGAATATTTCCAAATCAAAATCGGGTCGGTGCGACCGCGACACAGCCCGGCAGCAATAAAGGACAGAGCGCGGCGTCTCATATATTTGTTCAACATTCGAAATCCGCGCTCCTGTCTAATTGGCGAAACGAGTCCGCGCCCGCACCGCCCTCGTGCCGCCCGCGTCGCTTCGGCCGTTTGTCGTCTATGACACAAGCCAAGCAGCGTGCCTCAACCTGTTTTACCTTCGCGTTACTACACAATATTTAACATTTCAAAATGCACTTGAAATGTTCTTGTCCAGACTTCGCGCTGTATTTAAAGTGGTTATACAGCTCGTTAGGAGACAAAATTTACTATTACTAAATGACAACATATATAGATTTAAACACTAATTTTTCACCAGGTCCCGTCATGGCATGAAGAAAAAATATTTTAAACATTTCCGTCATATATTACAAAGGCCAGCATTAGTTTTAATATCTGACTGTTTAAAAAATAACCAAGTTACAATATATAATAACATTTCATTTTAGTATACTATTGGCAGTCTTCTTGATTCAAATTCTACTACATAACTGTCAAATCGTGATCAATTGAAAAAGAGTGACAAAATTAACGAACATTTTTTACATTTTCACATAAACATAAGCCGTAACATCGTTATTTTAGATAGCCAACAAATGAAAAAATTCTCACATACACAGTACAAGTAGTTTTGAAGACGAAAATTAAAAAATAAGTATATAATTAATATAATTATATCTCATAAATATGTTATAATTGATTAATAATATCTACATAAATATGTAATATTAATTCAAACAAGTACGCTCAATTAATTTATAAAAGTTATGCAATTACGTGCAAAATACTCCATATAATAGATAAATCTGATCTAAAGTTAAAATATACGTCTTCATTATAAACGTGAACTTTATATACTGAGTATATCCCTGGGGCTGAAGAGAGGGAACATGCAATATACTTGTATATTAACGGTTTTAGTGCCATGGATTTTTACTCATATATACATAAAAATGCCAAAGATATCTTTTGTTTTTGATGTCAATTACCCTTGACTCGAAAAAAATTGTATCTCTTCCAAAAATTATCCAATTTTAATAATTTTTTTGGTGTTTTCTTAACAAAACCTTATAAAATAAAATACAAAGAAAATTATAGAAATATATTTACAAAAATTATAACAAAAACTATATATAATTACAAAAATTATAACAAAAACTGAAATCAAGGTCAGATCGTATTTTCGCAGTCCGATACATCCTCCGTATCAGCAAAATAATTGTTATCGTCACTATTATCACTATCACTCAAAATTTGCATTACGCCAAAATGTGAGCGCACCACAATGTCACTCACTCCCAATATCACTTTCTTCACAACTCGAAAATCGATCATTTTCACTAGAATTGTTTTCGTATTCCGACATTATGGGTTAACATTTTTTTTTCCTGGATCCTTTTTATATTGTAATTACTAATAATATTATAATTTGAACTTTATGTAACACGTAGAAAAATAAAACATTAGAGTTGCGTGCGAGCGACCTCCCCTACCGCGCGCTAAACAGCAATTGATTTCGCGAGCGCTATCGCGCTCATGGCAAATTTAGTTATTACGCGAGCGCGATCACGCTTGTCGGCACTCAAACGGTTAAATATCATTCGCTCGGCTCCTCTCTCGTCTCATCTCGCTCTCTACTCAGCCCTCTGTCGAATATACCTACACGAGGGGCGTCACGCTGCGTGATGTGAACTCGCAGGTTTTTCCCGTTCACAAATAATACTATGCTTGGCCGCTCGAAGTTTCTATCGATCGGTCATACTCGGCGTACTGCAAAGTATACCCGAAGCGAAATAAAAAATAAATTATAAAAAAATTAAAAATATCTTCAACTAGACATAAGAAGCAATCGTTGACTATGGAACTACTGACATTTATATACGCCTAACGTAAAATATATAGTTTAACCTCACTTAATATGTAAAACATTCAGGCTAAATGTTGAGAAGCGACGTGCGTAGATGGTGCCGAGGAACAGTAATTTGAGAACAATTTGTAGTCGCACTCGGCAGTCGCTCTGTGAAGGATCTCAAGAATGATAGCGTCTGCTGACGGCGGATTAGCCGGCAGTCACAATGCGAATACTAATAAATTACGGTTGGCGAAACTGCCGTTTAAGTAAGAAAAAATACATCATTAAAAGGACGCTCTCTAATCGTTGTAAAATATTATTAACACTTAAGTTAATATATGTATGCTTTGCAGATTTCAAATTGTTCGTTTCCTCGACAGTAGATTCGAGGAAATTCATCAAATTGGAATTTAGTTGTTATATATTAGTAGAATCCTGTTTAAGTATTGTTAAAAAACGTGTTCCGCGCGGAAAAAAGTGAGGATGGTAGTCATCACAATAAAATATCATAACTTCGATTATTTCTGAGTTATATTTGCTTTCTGGTGCGAATATTACATATTCATTGAAAATACTGACTGCTCAAAGGACTTCCAAGTTATTTTATTGTAATAAGTCGTTAAGCAAAAGACATAAAATTATTAATTTAGAGTCAAGTAATTAATTGCATTAATAACATCATTTGAATGTACCTGTAATGCTTGAATGTACATAAATTTTGATTTAATTTTAATTTCGGCAAAAACTTAATTACGTAATGTCAAATACGAAAAATTATAAACGATTAAGCTAAAATAAAAACGACTGTAATATATCGTATTTCATTGAACAAAATTTCATATTTAATACAAAAGTAAATGCAATTAGTAAGCCCTTATTAGATTAAATAAAATTATATAAAATAAAAGCAATAAATACAAGAATTCTATCGACGAGAGCGAGAAAGTGCTAATTATGGAAATTTTTGATGTTAAATCAAAATTGATACCAGTTAATTGAAATAATTTTTAATAAAAGTATTGATCAAATGTCCCTAGAATTTTCTTCTGTTTCAAGTATCCAGGATTGAACAATTAGAAGAGAGAGAAGGATTCCAATTTTTCCGAAACTGAATTTAGGAATGATAAATGGCGGTACTCAGAACTGGCACATAACGAATTCCCTTTATCCTGTGCAATGTGAAGTATTATACGCAATTATTGAAAAGCAAGCATGGTGACTGGAGGGTTTTGGTAAGTGAGGAAATCTTCTCACTCTTCCCTAAACAATGAAGGATAAAAAAAACCTTGAAATATATTAAAATAATATTAAATTGTAATGTTATTAAATATTTAAGAATACTTGAAAAACTCAAAAGAATCTACATTTTAAAATAGTCCTCAGGTTTATTTTCCATGTGCAATTCTACAAAAATAGAATCGAAACGACAAAATAATCTTGTTTTGTATACACTTATATATATTGTGCGTTTATAATATACGCATAAAAGGTTAGACATTTAAAGGCGCTTAATATTTCTGTTAAACTGCTTAGATCCCTAAGCAGTTCCCTAAGCATTAAGGAAATATAAAGAATTTCCTAAAAACTGTGAAATCGTCATTATTGCCGCGTAAACTATAATTTCACTTCTAATGACCTTGTTTTTTATAATTTTAACTTAGCAGTTTCGAAGATGAGGTAAAATGTTTTCGTGGACATTTTCATCAACATTTCTAAAATTAGCTTACATAAAATTCTAAAAAAGAATTTTGGCATCCTTACAACTCGTACTTTCAATTTTTATACCGAACTTACCCCCTCCGAAATTTTCAGACAAATTAACTCCGTTACCATGTCAAACTTTCTACGTCAAACAGTTTCTGAGAAAAACTACTGTTAAAGATGTATGGACAGGCGGACGTCATCGAAACAAAAAATAAATACTCTTTGTGTTTGGGTGCGTATTTGAATGTATGTTAAATTGTAATTATTGTTTGTATTCATACTCACAACGGGGAGACGACCGTGACACGGTACGGGAAAAGCAAGGATCGTGACCAATACTACATATTTACGCATATCCTCGGTGTGAAAGATTTAATATCAATGTTGATTTTGTGTAACATATCACTCAGCAGCTCGACCGATATATCTGACTACAGATATATCGATCAAGCTGCTGAATGATATGTTACACAAAATCATGAAATAACTCTTAACAGTTTTATATTTGTTTACTTTCAATTTTAATTCCTTGTTTTGAACTAAATACAATTTATTACAATAAATTTATCTTAATATAATTATATCTACGAATGATCTACGTAATTAAAATTACTACGCCCCCATTAATTCTACCGGACAATGCATAAACCGTTACAGTAAAGACCGCCACCATTACGATTGACGAGGCAGTCGTGAGCGACCTATAAAACGTTCGTGAACCGTCGCGGCTACTATAGACGGCCATTACATGCCAAATCTTACATTAGATAATGGCATTCTTAAGTAAGCACTTTCAGGTCATTCGGGCACTGTTACGATGACGCTGCGGACTTACGAGTTAAACAGGAAGTAAAAGCAACGTGATTATGGTCCGAGTTAGATTTTAGAGTAGATAAGTCTTTAACTCTACCTCATAACAAGCGAAATCAACTTATCTACTCCTGCTTCGGCACCATGTTAAAATTTATATAAAGGTTACGATCTAAAAAACTTTCAACTTTATTCAAAATATATTACGTCCTATGGGTGTCTAAAAATAAGAATAGAAATAAAACAAAACAGACCAGAATTTTATACATTCGCAATTGAGGTTACTCTTGCAACTGCTAAAATAGGATAAATATCCTAATTATTTGAGTAACATTCCTAAATTTTGCAACAGACAATTAATGTTTCAGTCCCCTATGAAAAGTTTCTATAAAAGGTTTATTTATGAATGACGAATTCGTACAACAATAATACTTTGACTAATCAAAATAAAAGTCATTTGAACGTTATGAAAAAAAATAGAAATATAAATAAATCATAATTTTGCTAAACTACCCAACATCAGCACACATACTGTTTAGCACTATCCACGATCGTAACCTGTACACAATTCAAAATCGTAACGCAATATTCCTGAAGTCATAAAACAAAAGGTTAACGATTTATTTATTTTTACCTTTATTAAACACCCACTTGTATTAGTACGTAATGATTAAACATTATTAAAGTGGAAAATTCATTTAATCACTTAGAACACAATGTTATAACCGATATTTTCATAGGTCGTTAATTTATTTTTAAATCGTTTAGGAAATAGTAGCCCAGCAAGCATGCCTTGAATAAATAACTTATTAGTTTTAATAAATTTCCAACGGACTGGCCGTTTCCAGACTAGATTCCATACGGTATTAACATCGCTGTTTAAATGGATTTCATATTATTTTCTAAACGCATTAGCTTTTAGGATATTGGTAAACATTACGTACTATCGAAGGTCAAAACACATGTACGTAAAATTGGTAAAAATAAATTATTCTAAGTATTAAAACATAGCAGCCAAGTTTCATTTAATATTACGTTATCCCCAATTCTTTTCGATTCCTTTTCTAGTTTAATAGTCACATTATATTTAATATTACTCTTCGTCCAATCGAAACAGACCATGATGATAATTACTTAATATTCACTTTACATTTAAAGTCACTTTTTCAAGATAATAAACAAAATGTAATATGGGTAATTTCAACTATTAAAATTTGAACTATTGAATTCAACGTGACCTCCGTCTACCACGATATATTATATATACAAGTCTACAGCCTAGTTGCTTGGCGCCATCTCCAGATGAAAATAATAAACAGCAATGAAGAAACGCTGTAATGTTCTATCGTGAGAAATCTCCACTTTTATCTAGAAATCTACATTTTTAGCGGCAACATCTTGCTGTGAGGGTTTCATTAAATTTTATTTTGAATAACGGCATTATTTATATCAAATCGTTCTGTACCAAAGCTAGATGAACTATACGTGACATTACTACGGCCGCAGCACTAGGTTGCCAGGACAGATGCGCTGCGTAGTGACCCCCTTATATCTCGGGAGAAGGGTGTGATTAAAAATATTTGAAGTATCCAATCCCAGCGCAATAATCTCGGTTCCAGGGAATTGGGATTAAAACACGTCGATAGGCCCATAATACATACAATAAAAAGGATAATGGGCTTCAAAAACATATGTTCCGATACGTCAACACCGCAGTTTTAATAATACTTTTAACTAAAACATTTTTCCAAATTTTTCCCTTAAATTATGTAGCTGTACAAACTTTAGTCACCACACACTACGTTGGCTAGACCAATTTCTGTACAAACTAGGTACTCAACTACGAACCTGTTCTCCAACTCAAATCTCTTCAATCTCTTTTCACAGCCGCATTCCCCTACAGCAAACCGAGCATTAGGACGAGCGCACTCGCAGGTAAAATGCACCGAGTAATCCACGTGAAGCGACTCCGAGTCTGAATCGACACGTAGAGGGCCGTTACGGGACGTAGGTCAGAGTTTACGTGCAGCCACGTAGTATCGGCACTCACCGGGCCGACAATAAAAGCTTGCAGTGTTTACAGAGCTTTATCGTCATCGAAAGCTCTGTTGATGGCGCGTTCGCTGCAATTGCTTTGGCTTTGCAGTGCTTTGGAGAAGGAACGAGAATAACAGATACGACTGCCCGTAGAAGGATGAATAGTTCTTAATGCCTCTAAATTTTATGACCACTGGGCTAAGAAGTAGGATTATGTATAGATAAGAAATAAATATATAAGAGCGTATAGTACTTCGACACTATGTTTCTTCTTACTTATATATATATATATATATATATATATATATATATATATATATAGGACAATTTGCTACTATCAATAGGTTAAAGTTTTATTGACAACGATTTTATTCTTTTTTTTTATTAACTGAAAAGATAGGCCCAACTGAAACAAAGGGAACTAAAATGTTGGTTATATAAATGATTATTATAAAAATATAAAGTAACATTACTGAAGAGTCAATAACAAAAAAATAAGTATTAAGTTTAGACAGTGCAAGTAATTGGAAAGCATCCAAATATAATCTTTATATGAGTTTAATTTTTCACAACTAAATGAAACTACGTGATGT
The DNA here is from genome assembly GCA_039881145.1 of Druceiella hillmani. NCBI lineage: Eukaryota > Metazoa > Arthropoda > Insecta > Lepidoptera > Hepialidae > Druceiella > Druceiella hillmani. The sequence continues at coordinate 13,097,025 of JAYKKI010000047.1, read as the reverse complement.
AGTATGATTTCTACTTTATTTAAATTCTTTACCACGACCTATGTTTCGTTGAATGATAACATTAAATCTTTATATGAGTGTCTTATCCTCTTATCTTTATATGGGTATCATTCAATATACAATCTTTATACGAGTGTCAAATAGGAAGAAACGTCAAAATAAGTTACGGCGTTTGACTTCTAATCGAAATATCCATCCAGAAGACCTACGAACGGTGCTGCATATTTGTTCAGTTTTCCGGAACATAAAATAATATTTCCTCACGTCAAGTGACTTTCAATTATCAAAATTTATCAAAGAGAAAGGAATGCCTGTCACGATGAATTTAATAAGTTTTAACGTATTTTATAACGATTACATAAATGGAAATTATATAAAAAGAATATGATTGCTTTACAAAAAGCTTTACGAGTATAATAAATAATATTCAAGTTATGTCTGTACAGGCAACAACACAACAGGCAGAAATCACGGGACGGACTGCAATGAAATCTTGGAATTTTATACTTTACAGGCTTGGTCACCGTATGCAATAGAAAATATTAAGATTATTATCCATATCTATTATTACCTAAATATTGAATATATTTGGCATTAATTTTGTAGAAATTCATTATTCACAATTAAATGGAACTATGTGATGTAGTTTATTTCTACCCTATAATCTTTGCTAATACCTGAAATCTAGGACGTGGTAAAGAACTTAAAAAGGGTAGAAATAATACTACATCATGTAGTTTCATACTTAAATACTTAAATAATTAGCAACATGCATTTCTTTTATAAATATCCATTTTAAGTGTGCAGTTTTATAATACTCAATTGGATGGCGGTATTTATATTATAATAGCTTTTAATATAAACTTACATATTAGTAACTACAAATTTCTCAGACTCTAGAGCATCCTCCTGAGTGTAAACTAAAGCGGGAGAGTTTGGAGATCTAAACGTATATTTTTAATGAAAGGAAGAAATATGTAGAACTTGAAATCTCTATCCAAATAAAGAATATGATTAGTTTATATGTCAAACCTCGTGGATGAACATACGACAGGTTACATGTTTTCTTAGACAGGGAATACGTACAGCATTCTCGCAAATGTAATTTATCTTTGTATCTAAATTTTAAGAAAAAGTAGTTTCAAAGTTACAGAAAAAATAAAGACTCCTATACCCTTTTGTATTTGTTCATATATCTTACCGCAATAACGACAACTTAACTACGTAAAGAATGAACCAATCCTTGTGAAATGCACACTATTAGAACATATGACAGACTAACATGGTATCATTTTCCCTAGGAAACACATAATTAAGCAATGTATAACAAAAAACCTTTCTTAGAGCTCCACTAGATGGTGCTGCATAAGTAATTGTTTGATTGCTTTACATAAGTAATTATATTTTCACTCAAATTCGACCATAAATTAATTTTCACGCGGACGAAGTCGAGAGTAACAGCTAGTGTTTACATAAATTAATCAGCCGGTTTTTGTTCGCCAAAGGACACGAATATACCTATTTGGTCAGATCCTGTTAATCGACTAAACATTTGCTTGACAACTAGAATGCTCTTCTACGAAACTAACTCGGCAATGTTGTAATACGTTCCCAACAAATTGAAAAATAATAGTGAAATCAAATAGAAAGCGGATCACTCTTCACTCGAAGACATACTCGACCACAATCTCACACAAAAAGTGGTAACATACCGGTATCTCTCACAATACAATTAATACGGTCCGAGTATCGCAGGCTGTCAGCACCATACTCATTTCTTGTCAAATCGAATCAGTAGTTACAGTGATAAACAGTGCTCGGTGAAGGCACACTCGCTAAAACAGTGACTAATCCGCCGTGACAGCCGTGTCACAACTAACTATCGATTCACGTAGTGATCCAACAGTCACACGACGTCGTGCGCCCTTACTCGCATCAAGTAATAATACTTTTACCTAATGGAATACCTGACGACGCATGTAGCGTCGGTCGTGAAACGTCGCTATACCACCGCCCCTGTTACACGGCGGAGTGCCACCCTTACTTGTATCACACATTTGGTAATTAAATAATTCACTTTGTTTTAGTACTTCGTCACATCTGTACCTGGTGTGCTCGAATGTCGGGCGCGGCGAGTTTTTGTTGATAAAGAATGGCACAGTCGTTAACTACGGTTATTAAATCTAATTCCAGACTACGTAAGCGACTAAATATTCTCCTATTTTTATTTGTTTCTTATGCGTTAATGGTTTAACGTAATTAATACATTAGAAACAAGTGAGTGTAGTCTACTCTCATTGTATTTAATTACAAACATTCTCCAAACGTGTTTCTACAAATTTTCACCAAGTTTTGCTTCTTTGTCATTACAGATTGATTATGTGAATTGTATTAAAAATTAAATGACTAATTCTTAATCATAATTAATTATTTAGTCCACATATTAACATTGAATATATTTGGAGTTAATTTTGTAGAAATTCATTATTCACAATTAAATGAAACTACGTGATGTAGTGTGTGATTATTCTTTGCTAATATCCCACTTGACGATGTTGTAATACAACGAAACCTAGGTCGTGGTAAGAAACTTAAAGAAAGTAGAAATGATACTACATCACGTAGTTTCATTTAATTGTTAATTGTCCACATATTAAGATCAAACGCGATCAAAATAAACTGTATGACATGTCTATCCTTCCTTATGGAATTAACTATTTACAAATATTAATTTTTCACCACGTAAATATATTATCTACTGTATATTTAACAGGCGATAATCGTCATAGTTTCCCTAGTCAGATTTTACCAGCCCAGTTTTTCATGATTTTTGGATCAATAGTTTCGAAATCGAGATGCTTTATTTTCTCGTATAATATCGTTATTGATATGCACTTTCAAATCATGAAAATAACATTTTTATATTCTTCATAACAGGCCCTTTTAAATGATATCCCTCGTAAATAAACTTGAAAAAGTTTAAGTGTTTTGTCTACCCCCTCTTTAATTGAACGATTTAAAAAAGTTATCTATTGTAAAATATATGGGTTAATAAAGTGTTTTACTCGCCAAAATTTCAAATTATCACATCGCATGTTTCTGAAAATATGGGCTGTGACGACACCTAACTGATTTTATAATGATTCCGTTTTTTCAGTTTGTGTTATGGAATCATGAAAATTTAATTTCAGCATGTGGCGCGTTTTTTTAGTAAGCAAGCGCTTGCCTCGGGTGACCCTTCTAGTTAAGTGGGTAAAGGTATATTTTTACTAAACGATATATGGAAATCGTAAAGATGGTATCACAAATATAACAAAATATTTAAGATTTATGTACATTTATTTTTACATTAGGATCGATTTAAAAAAGTAAATATATAATTTATTACCTAAAATATCATATTACGTCGTAGTCACCGGGATTAAATCTGTTCAAAAAATCCGACGATTACCCAAATGCTACACTTACGTTTTACATAAAATAATTTTCTTCACTTACAACAAGATCGAAAGTCTGCACAGCTGCAGCGTCTTGCAGTCGGCGCCGGCGCGGCGCAATGCACTTCGCACCGAAACGGACGACCCTCTAACGACCGCCTTCCAGCAGACGGGGCTTCATAATTCAAGATGACGGAGACTCGAAACAATTTGTCGGTTTCATCCATGGATCTAACGGATGGAGGTGGCAGATCCATTTTCGTTTCGCTCAAATGGACAATTGTAAAGTTTCAAAAGATAGTTCTCATGTCGTAAATGAAAAACGATAAATTAAGGTAGAAACCGACAATTCGATTAGATGATGTAATAAAACATGGATGTATCGATTACAAAACTAAAAAGTGCAGTGAAAGGCTATACGCCATTATAGCGATGATAATCGATAAACTTTGGAAAAACCGAACGAAAAGGTTTGATTATTCTGTTTCCTTTTACGTAAAATGCAGATTTGTGGAATTTGCGCTATCACGTCGCACTAGGTTATGGAATCAGTTTCAAATAATAGTAAGAAAGAATTGGTACAACTAGGTAACCGTACTCCCTTAAGCAATTTCAGACGTTTGTGCAATGATTTTCTTGTTACATAATAACGTAAAAGGTCCTCAAAACTGATGTTCGAGTATTTGAATAAAAATCTATATTAAAAAAATAAATGTAACTTTATATTTCTATCAAAATTAAGTCCAACATTTTCACAATTAAATGAAACTACGTGATGTAGTATTATTTGTACTTTCTTTAAGTTCTTTACCACGACCTAGGTTTCGTTGTATTACAACATCTTCAGGTGGACTATTAGAAATAATACTACATCACGTAGATGAAACTACGTGATGTAGTATTATTTTTATTGTGAATAAAGAATTTCTACAAAATTAACGCCAAATATATTCAATATCCAATATTTTCGATTAAATATTGAAAAAATGTAATCTAAGCCATTGTGTTAAGACTGTTATTCGTCTGACACAGCTTAATATTTATTCCACCATTTCAAATAAAGATAAGAAATAGCCAACAAAGAAATATGATGTAAAACAAAGAAATATCCAACTCAATTTACTATAAACCGAACAGTAAAGTGACGTTTGTAAATATATTCAGTCTTGCTATATTTACTTTATCCATTGTAAATGAGTTATAACCAAAAGGACGCGGCGTCTAATTTTCGATGACCACTTAGCATGAAATAAAAGATGATGCTCAAACGTGTATGTATGTGTATGTATATGTATGTATGTATGTATGTATATATATATATATATATATATATATATATATATATATATATATATATATATATATATATATATATATACACACATACACATATACATACACATACACACACACACACACACGGCATAATGACTTTGTGTACCATTATGTACGGAGTAAACTAATTTCAACACACACCTTGGCATCCTTCCAACTGGCCTTCTCCCCTTGCCAAATAATAAGCGGCACGTCTTAAATTCCAAGGCGCATACTGCCACACAATGCAATGGTACCCCGAATTCTATACTAAAACACTAGGAAATAAAACTTGAAATACCGAATATTGGTATAATTTTTATGTAAAGATATTTAAATTGACTTTTCATGTTTATATTTCGCACGTCTTCAAAATACCCCCACCATTCCTCATCAAGATGAAGCGAAAGTGAAGCCGCAGCCCGATACATTTCATGTCGTATCCGATACGTGTTATAAAATACGTTAAAGTATATTTTAAACGTAAATTATACGACATGCAATAAATCACGTATATAACGTGTTAAAAATAAAATAAAATTCATTGTTATTTCAATTTTTCGGAGTGAAAGACATAAATAAATACCTAAATACTCTATCGTAGAGATGGGCAACCTAAATTCTTTTTCCTTCACATTACTCATATGTCTGCGTACAGCAGAATAACCAGTTGAAGGATTGATTCACTGAAAAGATATATTGGTTTACGTATTTTAGTCCATATCACATCCTGGTGTTTGGAAAGTGTTTTCTTTATATGAAAGAACTCAGCGTGATATTTTCGTAGAGGCAAACAAAATAAACTTATTTAGAATTCCATGAAATGGAAACTAACAAGTGATGGAGGAAAAATAAAAGCCAATAACCAGGATATTTTATTTACACAATCTCTATGGTGTGTTTGGGTAAAACTAGGGAACCCAATCAAATCAAAACCTCTCCACAGACCTGATATAGCAGATACGAGAAACTTACCCGATTCAGCTAAACACTCGAATGTGATTCGTGCAATCGAATTTACCGAATCGTCAAAGTACTTCGTCGAGGTACTTCAAATTGCTTCATGCCGATGTATATTTTTGACAGAAGGGTCATTTTCGAAATACTGATAGATCTCTGCTGGAAAACGTTTGATGGAAATTGAATAAAAATTTGTGTCCAAATCGCTGATGGCTGGCACGAATCGTGTCCCAACTTCGAGAAGTATTCTATAACGTAATGTAGAAACATTGGACTAATTTCTTCTCTTTAAATTAATTCAACATCAAACTTTGGTATGAACCGAGTTTTATACACGACTTTAAGGAGGGAAGAACAAAATATTAAAACGATATTAAAACATCGTTTGAATAAGTTCATGAAAATTTAAGTGGGCGGCGACACACATTTGAACAAAAATAAGAAAGGAACAAACTTATAACGCAAATTGCTATTACATTAGTATCACTCTTAAAAGACTCTCAGACCTAAAAAGCTATTGCCCTAGAATCGAATGGTCCTTCTAAAGTTTGAAGTTTGAAGTTATTTGAGGAAACATTTGAAACTTCGGAGAATAAGTAAAACCTTGAACTAATTCTAAAGTTTCGGTACGTCTGATGTATTGTATTATGGATGTATTTCTTATAAAACTAAGTCATTTTTATAGTACATTGGATCGAAAGGCAAATACTAAATCGATTAGCCTGAAGAAATTGAGATTTACAATATGTTTAACGTAATAGAGTTAAGTAAGATGGCAATATATCTTTAATTAATTTTCAAAAACATCATACAATAATTTATCGGAAACCTATATTGAGATAAAATATTCCACAGATACGACCTGCAAATAATGAAGGAGAGAGACTAATGTACGTTGTTTGTGTCAATAATAAGGCGGTTCTCCGCCGAACATCGTTTTTGGGAACGATCTTATTGAGCATTTTCATTTTAATGTTATCATAATATGTGCATTAGCATCTAAATGTTTCGTATGTCTTCATAAAAATAAAGCGCGCCACTGAGATTGATATGCATCCAAAACAAAATAAAATATCTCAATTTACACAAGCAAATAGTGTTTGTTGGATCCTGCTCGAATTGGCGGTGAACAATTCGTGAACAACGGATAGCCGAGGAAGTAAACAAAATAATTTCCATATATTTTACATTTAATCACATCCTAGTTATGGACACAAACATTAATTTAAAATTATGTCAGTCAGCCAAATGGCTTGTATTAACGGTTAATCGACGTGTAAATATCGGTGATGTACCGCCAAAAAAACCAATGTGCACTTTGCAAAATAATACAAAACCGTTGGAGACGGTTACTTTTATTTTTCAATGTAAATTCTCTTTCATTTCTCCTGGCTTAGTTATCTATTGAATAAGATTAATAAATTGTAATTAAATTTAACGAAGCTAATTACAAAGAAAAAACTAATGAACTAAGTGGAACTTATTGATTAGCCTACAAACTAATACTGATAAAAAATTCAAAAAGATAAAAATAAAGTACAGTTGCTAGTGGCAATGACAGTTTACGTGATGACATCACTATTAGCATAGTTGTATAAAATATCGATACGAAGCTAAACATTTTTGTACCATTAACCGTTTCGAGTGTCTGACAACCTTAACAGTAAATAACAATATTTCAAATCAAACGCAGTGATAATCTAATTGCGAAACAATCAAAAGTAAATAGGATGTGGCCACAGGAATTATCAGAAAAGGGCGGAAATTTCGTATGGTCACACTACAAAAGCGCCACGGAAACTCGTTCGATCCGATCAATGTGGTGTAACAGTTATGTAAAGACGCGTTTTGTAAACGTGTCGACAAAATATAATATGACCAATGTATAAACATGAAACGTTGTTTCAATTTGAAGGAAAGTGTTAAATTAACAGTCAAAAAGGAGGTGTTTATGCGTCAAGTTTCTAGATAAATTTTAAATAGAGTTTTGAAAACATATTTATAAGACGCGAACAGATTCATCGCCTCAAAAATTGAGGTAAATATTGTAAACGCAACTCATGCGACAAGTATTCAATAGATAATTCACGAAATTTCTATAGATTAAGCTAATTCGAAAGATTAATTGGAAAGTTAGCGACGATATTGTATAAAACATATATGAGCAGGTTCATTGGTTCCACGCGTATTAACTCTTCAGCAAAAGAAAATATGTTAGCAACGGAAACCATCAAAAATCCACGTAGTGCTGAACCTTACCCTACTCTTATGTAGAAAAAATAAACCTCTTAAAAGTTTTATATCGTCAATCAAACGAATGAAAAATCTTATTATTTATAAGCCTAGTTTTCGCAATAGCTTGTATATGCTACTTCTATCAGCATAATGAGACAAAGTATAAATTATGTCCTGTTGCATCCTCTGTCTACAGATGTAATATACTAATCCAAGAAACTCGCCGGTTGGACAGGGTCGTCGAAAAAATGTTCGTCAAAGTCGTATCGAATGAAAGATACATTCTTTTTGACAACAACCAGAACAAATGAAAATGTCAGAGTTTATTTTTAATTCCTTTAGGCAGTGACTACACATTTAAAAAGCGATCGATATTGTTTATTTTTGTAATTGTTTGTAAAAAGTCATTACGTACTTTGTTAAATTTTTTTAATATTTGTATTTTATATTAACAATTATTAATTTATTAAATGATATATATGTACGAATATAATATATGTATTTCTTGGCCTTTCAAATTTAATTGAAAATTAGACTATTAGAATTCATACATTATTAGAAAGTATACAAATTATTTTCACAAAAAAGACCATTTCCATGTGAAAATTTACGAAAATGTCATGTTAATTTTTTAGATTAATTCTATAAAGATTATATTATATTTTAGATTAATTCTAAAAATTCAACATATTTAGCATGATGTAGGAAAGGGTACTTACTGATGTTTACCAATTACTATTTCCTTTTATTAACCGCACTTTTAATTAATTCTGATTGACGTAAGCTAAAAAAGAAAATAAATAGAGAAAAATATATTCCAAAATATTGTTACCCAAACGACTAATAATTGGATATTTAATTTTTCACATTTATCTGTCTTTACATAACATCACAATCATTTGTATACAATATTTATCCATCATTATAATCCGATTTTTATATTGGCCAAGATTACGATAAAACGTAGTCAGCTTACAAGAATAGAAAATATTTACCCGATAAAGGCGCCTAGCAAGAAAAGTCCAAAATTTTATACGCTCCGGCTTTTTCCAAATGTAACGGTATTATCCTGCGTTCTAGGAAACAAGATTATTATGTAGTACTCTTAATTGAATATTCATCACCTTACTCCTATTTTAAAAAAATATCACTACCGATATAATTTATGAAAAGAATTACTATATTTATTTTTTTTTATTTTGTTGTCTGTACAGCACTCCGTTCCATCATTACATGCATTAGACATATATATTTAATAAGTTTGTTAATAGTACATGTGAAAATAACAATACATATATGTAAATGTATTGTGTGCTTACTTGTTATTTTATATAATTTGCTCGCTTAATCTAATTACTTCCACAACGTATGACTTGCCAGTGTATGTGGGAAATACAGATATTAGGGATTTCATAATTATAATAAGAAAAGCAATAACAAAAGTCAAAAGAGCATATACTCTATGTATGTATATACCTTATGTATGTATGTTGGAAATCAAATTCAGAAAAAAAAACATCTTTGTGATTTAACCTAACTGTACTGTATTCAAAATAATCACAGGTACTTGTATGCCGCGTAATAATTACACCGTGACTTAAAAAAATGATGTACAGGCGTTTTAAAAAAGATATATAAAAAAATTTAAAGCTACGTTTAACTCGTTTCCTGATATACATGTTAAATTGGATCGCACCTAAAATAATTACTATCCAGTACAAACTGAGAGATTATTCAAACATTTTAAAATTGAAAAATCTATCCTTATACGTGTTAACCCACAAAATGCCTTCAGCATAGGAGCCCCCGCTTCCACCAATTCAACTCGTCCGTTATCAGCAAATATCGAATAAAAATCTCGGAGCAGCTTGCACACGGATATGTTCACACGATGTCAGTATTATCGCCAGCTGACGCGGTATAAAGAAGTCGTTGCCGCGCGCGATGAATTTTAAACGTGAACGATCGCAGAGAGAAAGGAATACAGTCACCGTTGGCATGGACGGTTGCCGCATGCACCGAATACCACGATGCATATTTAACGAAATGCGACAAACAAATCATATTTGCACTAATGTTGCACTTTAAGGTTCTATACGGTCGGATGTCCATTTAAGTTTTAGTACTTAGAAGAATAAGTTTTCTGCGGTGAAACTTGATTGTAATAAATTAATTGTATCATAATCCAAGCTCAGTTTTCTTTCTCCCGGAAAGATACATTGACATTCCGTCAAATGCATTATTTTTTAAGCCCATTTAAAAAAATAATTAACTTTCATGTACACAAAAGTTTCTCGCACAATCCAATCTAACTTTTATTTAATATAATATACATGTCCCAAGTGAATTAAACTAAGTAACTCATTAAGAATAATATTCAGTAAACAAATTAATGGTACTTTAATACAATTTTAAACCCGTTTTCTCAAAAAATAAAAAAATTTATAGTCGAAAATTTACGTCAATTTCGCCAGAAATTTTATGTAAACTTTTGATAACTGTCTCCTAGATTACGTTATAAAACTCCCAGTGAATACTTCTTATGAAATTAAAAATGAGAAAGCAAAATAGAATCTTTAACATGTTATTCACATGCTTCAGTTTTACAAAAAAAAATCGTAAATTGACACTTGATCGCTTGAGTAGAAAAGTTGGAAAAAATGTGCAAGTACGGAACTCGATGCAGATTAAGTATTCTTATATTTATTACTTTACACTTTTCAGTGCGTTTCTTTTCATTGGTTGTTTGAAAAAAATTTGCTGTGCCTCAATAAATTTGGTCAACAGTGGAATTTTGTCACGTAAAGTAAATTACGTGTACTTTTGAAATAAAATTTATGTAATCGATTTAAAAAAAGCATAGCAGCTTTGTAGATTATGTAGCCAAATGATAAAGCATTCGTAGCGTGAGAGCATGATCAATAGTAAGCGGACACATACCATGTAACTATTCATAAGTCGCTAAAAAATTTAAAATTCTTAAATTCGTCCTTCAAGAGTGATATTTCTTTATATTCAAATGGACTTCTACCATGTAACTATTCATAAATCGCTAAAAAAATGTAAATCCTTAAATTCGTCCTTTAAGTGTGATACTTCTTTATATTTCAAGAGTGATAGATATTTCCTTGTTCGAAATATATGTTAGAGCAAACTTCTCCGACTATTGTAAATAAAATACAGATCACTAGATCACAAACCATTCGTCTCACAGTCGACCGACCCTAGCCACATTCGGTGTACGGGTATGTTTCCGATGCTTGACTATCCCGCCCCCTCAGTACCTTCCGGATTGGTCAATCAGTGTCACGTGCGGAAGCGACGCGGATGCACGCTTATTAGATTTGGAAATATTGTGAAATATTCGTCCCAAAGACTAAGGTTTAGTGACGCCGTGTGAAAAAATAATGAAGGTATGTTTTGAAATATTATTTTTAATTATTAATGCATGTTTGGAATAAATGTTATGAAATATTAATTGATGTTAATTTACCTAGATTTTTTGCAAATAATATGAATTTGTGCTATAATAGATGTATAAATTCATAGAACAGTGTTACAAAAAAGGTTAAACCTTTTTGTTTTTTGTTTGTTTTAATATGAATTTAGTTCAGGATAAAATATTGAGTATTCTTGAGGAATGCGATAGCGACGATAAAGGCGAAGTGTTCGAACGCGAACAGGATAGTCGTCACAGCTCAGATTCTGAAATGTAAGACAATTTAGAGAATGATTTGTCAATCAATATTTACCAAAGCGAACAAGAATCCGAAGTGTCTACTGATTCTAATCAAGGTAGGAGGAATTGCATCAGAGGAAGGTCAATAGATTCTGATGATGATATTACCCAGCCAGAAGAACCTCGTAGGTTCCAAGATCCATATGTGGTTATTCGGCCAGACAAGGATACTTCATACTTCAAGCTATATTTTACATTTTGAGTTTGTGTATGGTCTTCTAAAAATCTTTGAAACGCAAAGCTTTTATCCAAAATCTAGCTGATGGCCTTACTGAACCTTGGTTGCACGAATGCTACAAAACACAAACTCTGAGAAGAAATATCAAAGCAACCGTAAAAGACATATTGAAAATTGATTATGCTGCGTCAAGTTCAACTCAAGAACAGACAAACGAAAAATTTGCGGTTTTTGTTCATATCAAAAACGCAGGATGACCATATACGCAGGCTACCTTCACGCAGCTCCAGCCTGCAATGATTGTAAGGAGTAATAAAAATACTTCTTCATTTGTTAAAACTCAATTTTTAATAATAATTCACACGTGCCATTTTGCTTTTTTTTCTTTAAATATAATATATTAAAAAATATTTGTAGTTTTATTTGTTAGTCTGACAGTCGAATGTTTAGTGACATAGTAACACCAAAATATATTCAGTGAGCTAGGATTAAGGTTCATTTATAGACAACTCAGCTGCACTCGCCGTTTGAACTAACTAAATGTTACCCGATGTTGATATAATATTAAAGTGCTACTTTTAAATCATGACATAATTTATAGATGTTGTCGTTAAGGACAAATTCAATGCTTGATGCTATATGACTTCCAATGGGCCTTTCTTTATTTTTAAAATATATAATATGCAATATTATATATAATATGCAATATTATACCACACTTCCATGTTAACTGATGTTTTCCTTAAATCTCCATCCAATGATTAGTAGTTATTACGTAATGCGTGCACGGCCAAACATACAAAAATCCCAAAATGATCTTAATGTAATTTATCACTTATCCTTCATCAAAATTACTTTTTCAAGTTTTTTCAATCAACAGACACGCTATGTTTACAGTTTTATTATATATACAGCTAAATTAAGACCAAAAACATCTATTTAGTTTTACATTCCAACTCTCCCTCTAAATAAATTGTATCTTGCACAAAAAAATACGCAATGCACCAGATCAAACTTCACAAAGTATTTCATATACACAAACATATATGTAGAAGGAACCCCGCGTAAAATATATGTAAAATCAGCCACCCATATTCTTACCGGCCCACATTCCGCACGACTCCTCTTTAAAATTACTCCTTCTGATACTCAGATTCACTCCGTTCTTTAATAGCTTACTCCCATTACGTCGTACAAGAACTGTCGCCGTACGCAGCGGCGACGAGCTACTTATCGTTTAGACCGGCGTGATTCTTGTAGGGAATTACATGAAATACGTACGGGCGCACTGCGCTTCCGTCGAGCCTTACTCATTCCTATCTACGTAGCGTCCCGTAGGTATGTAACGTAGCATAACGCGCGACTTGTCGCTCGTGACGTAAGTGAAATGCCGTGAGATGATATGAAGAATCTTGTACAGTGAATGTCTAATCATTTCGCGTGACGTGCATAATATTCATAGTAATCAGGGTTGCGTATTTTAAAATTTGAGCGGGTGCGATCAGGGTAACTCAAGTCATTACTGTTACAGGAGATTCTTTGACAAAGTCCAATCGTCGCTTGAAATAACACATACATGCGTCGTACAGATAACTGTCTCATTATTACGTATCTTAAACCTTACCTTTTGCAGATTTCCCGGCTTAAAGGGATTATTTTATTATTTGTTCTGGGAAAAAATTATCTCATCAAGTTAGAGCTTCGCTTACACGAAATACGTTAAACACATTAAGATATCTAAAATTAATATACACATTAAGATATGATACAATTTTAAAAATTCAATTAGCAAAGGGCATATATGGATTACTCGTACGGCGTGAAAGATTAAAATAGTATTCTGGTTTAGAACAGAAATTTTAATTTCAAGAATTTAATAGGGAAATAAGTTAAAACGCTGTATATTCTCGACAGATTTTAAAGCGGTAGCAAAGCTCAAACTATCGGAAATAACAAGTTAATATAAAATATTTGGGTCTATATAGTATAAATATTTGGTTGTATCTAAAGCAAGTGCTTATATTTGCGATCAGTACTGGTATAAAAGTTGCATTATCTTTGAATCATTATATTTGCCTTGTTATTTTATCTCAAAACGAATGTCAACCGCCAACTTCTGGGTCTACTCACGAATGTTAGATACGTAAGTTTTGAAAAAATGGAAACTTACTAAAGACCTTTCGTTGTTATTTTTAATTCATGAGAATATCACGCCATTAGTTATTATGCGTGTAATTGAACCATTTAATAGTAAAATTACTACATAAAATACGTTTTCAATATCTATCATAAAAGAAACCATAGCGCTGGCTCGATTCTTATTAAATATGTATTTTGATATCTTTGGATTACATTCGATATGAAAAAAATAATTTTCAATTATAAACGAAATTCGTTACATTTTTTTTAAACCGGTAATTTTACCAACAGCATGTCCTACCAATAGGACTTTCCGAAACATTCTTCGCTAACAATAAACATGCTTTTAGTTCTTGTTCTTGCATTTTCTTTTGTTGTTGTAACACAGAAATTATATCAGTCTAAATAATCTCGTCTAAGTAAAATTGGGATTGATGTTCTTATGATTAATTCATATATGCTAACATATTAAACTGCTATATACACAAATGTTTAATTGTGAGAGTAAATGGAAGAAACGAAATTATATAATGAAACGAATAGCAGCACACTAAAAATCCGAGAACAGGTCAATTGTTACAATTATTTACCGTTTCGCAAGTATTAAATACCGCCCTATCTATGTCTTAAGTAGAAGTTCACTTTCGATATTGAAGTTGAGAGTTATGAAAGCGTATGCGCCCGACGTCCCATCTCATAGGAAATAACTGGATATTCCAATTTGTCTTCCACTCTATCAAAAACTAACAAAGTGAATAATTAAATTTCGCGAGCAACCGTACAGTAAATACACACACACGCGCGCCACGTTGTCAAATCTGTATGAGCCGACGCGAGCCGTCCGCAGACATGAATATGCAATATGGGGAAGTTTTATATAAATGTGCGTCTAACTTCTTTTTAATATTGCGAAAACTTCGTATAAATCAAGGGGAAAAAATGCGGCGGCAAGGGAAATATGTCACCCTTTTAAAGAAAGCCTTCCGAAAGGCGGGGAGAGAGAATTTTTCCGAGCGGGGAGGCGGCTCGGGTGTAGGGCGCGCCCCCTACATCTCGATGCGGCATCCCACAATTAGTGACCGATGTTTAATTTGGATTCGTGACAAATGGTTATATCTTCAAAACCGCCACAGCGCGGGTTAGCGGTGAAGTATGTATCTGCAATTAAAATTTACCATCAGATGTTTCAATTATAACGTTTTTAATTGACATCGGCGAAGCGAGATTGTGATCGTAAAGCGGAATGCCCAAGCTACCATAGAAACACAGTTTTGTATAGAACATCGATCGACACATCAATGATACTTACTTTATTTTACTGTATACAGTCAATATATGTCAAATAAACAAAATATCCCTCCGTGAATTTTAGGGACAACTAAATAACAGGCAACTATTATTGGATATTGAAACTGAACATTCTCATTGACACTCGATCACTATTTTTCAACGGTCGGTCATGAACCTACATTAAAGCTTTGACCCAAATATAAAACCATATATTAATAATATCGAAGTGAAGGCGCTAATGTTCAGATAGCTCTCACATTTTTATGTAAGTAATAAATATATTTCATCGAGAGCAGATTTGTGCTTTACATTGCATTACGGCAGAATTCTTAATGGGGTCTGGATAAGATTATAGCCCCGCCCAGCGGGTATTATAAATTTATAAAAATTATCCATCAACAAACCTTTCTTTGTATATGCCTATCATTTACCGTCAATATGTTTATTTTCTATGTGTGGTAGCAATGAAATACTTCATACATTTCCAAGTAGTGTAGGTCAGGCACTCCCTTCGTTTGCCACCACCGAAGTTACACGAACAACCCCTCGGCCGTTAACATTAAACAAGGTTTCAGTTAACGGAGCCAATACTACTTAGATACCTTTTGCGAACGAGTACCATGTGCTCGCCTTTCACCGCTAGCTTGCACTAGTATAGCCATACCTTAACTTCACAGAGTTAATTGTTAACATTTAATCAACTAGGTTAGTACGCTCTGCAAGTAGAAGACTATTAATGAGGATATGAAGATGAAACAGATCTTAAATCACATCAATCAAATTATCTCAATTATCTTTAAAAAAAAGTACATTAATAAATTTTACGTGTACTATTCCATTTTAACTTCACGAGAATTGTGAGTTTCGTATATCAAGGTTTAAAACACGGAAAACGCTCTATCGTATCAGACGTAGCAACAATACGTTCTAAGTTTAATTTTTTTCTAAAACTGTACAAAACATACATTTTCTAAACTTAAATCAAAGTTAAAATGCAAGCACTTAGTGTGAACTAAAAACGAAAACGGATTTTCTTTTTCTTTAAAACTAAAGTTCACCTCTGTCAAGCATTTTCATTCCTTTTACTCAACTGAGGGGAGATATGTTCACACAAACCAACTGCTTAACTAATTAGGAATTCGTCAAAATTTACGTGTCCGTCATATATTTAGCGTCAAAAATTACGACCATATTTCAGAATTTACATAGTGATTCAATTAAGTGGTGGTTGGTATAGGCGCAATTTTCCTACTATTTTAATATTTTGTAATATTTCAAACTATTCATACAAATCTTCTTACTTAGATGTAAGATAATTCGACTTATCTACCAAAGTTTATATTTAGAAGACCTACCCACGCTCCTAAACATTGTTCATAATTTTAAGAATATTTCTTCACGACTTTCGTCACCAGATATTGTACTGTTCATCAAATATGTACACTTTCACAAGTTATCTAGAAAAAATATACTAACTTTATTTTCTTTCCATCTCGTTCCTTTGCTCTTTCTTCCC
This sequence comes from Druceiella hillmani, assembly GCA_039881145.1. Lineage (NCBI taxonomy): Eukaryota > Metazoa > Arthropoda > Insecta > Lepidoptera > Hepialidae > Druceiella > Druceiella hillmani. The sequence goes on along the minus strand of JAYKKI010000047.1, from coordinate 13,080,217 downwards.
GATACGTCAATTTTGTGAAATATACAGGAGACCGGCAAAAATGGGTCCAGACGTTACAGAAATAAAACCTTACTTTTTAAAAAAGTTGGTATTTTTTAGAATATAAAAAACCGAATAAGTCAGTAATTGACCATCAGAAAAGAAGAAGAAAAACGAGCGTGCTTTAGACCACACGACTGAAGTAAAACTTCAAATTCACAAAATATGAACTTTAAAATGAATTTACAATTTTATTCATTTTAAACGTAGTATATTTAATGTATTGAACAAGATAATCATTAATAAAATTGTTCAAGAACGAAATGAAATTACAAAATAATCAAAAAATCACCGTTCACGTAACGCTAACAAACTGGCATATATATATATATATACTTCATGCACTGGCTATGAGGGGAAGAGAGAAAGAAAATGTGTGCTCGCAGCTCTCTCTCTTGTCCCTACTGTAATATACGAAACGTAACTCTCTCTCTTTCTGTCTTCACTAACTTATATCTCCCTCTCAACTTCCGTTCGCCTCGCCCGATCACACTTTTCGTAACGCTCTCGTCACGCATTCACCAGCTTAGTCCCCAAGTCAAGTGCGTGCGTAAAGAAGTTTTACTTCAAAAATAAAATTACAACTGGTAATCATAATACGAAACAAAAAATCTATCGCTATATATGCGTATACATTATATATTTAAACTATAAAGAATTGTTAATTGGAAATAAAAATTTTAAAAAAAATTGAATGGATTACATAATAGTTTTTTGGAAACGATTTCACAAAATAATCAATACCTCTTGCTTATCGAGGTTTACGTAACATTTTTCGACGACCCTGTCGAACTTGTAAGCATCATGAATTAGTATGGTACATCTATGGATGGAGGATACAAGGCACAATATGTACTTTGTTTTATCTCGCTAGTTCAAAGAATTTCGTAGAAATTACATTTACTATCTATTTTGAGAAATAACCTAATTTTCATAAAAAAACACATTTCTTTTTTGTATGATTGACGATTTTGATAACACTTTTAAGAAGCTTATTTTTTTATTTTCTGTATATAACAGTGTCTTTTTTATTATGGTAACACCTGAGCCCGACACTATATGGACTTTTGCCGGTCACCTTTATGTATTTGTACAGGCTAATAGAATAGGTTGCTCTTACAATAATAAGTCTGTTGCATTTACACATATTTTACTTCAAAGGCTAAATAAATAGAATTAACTTTTTCAACCACAAAATTTATTCAATATTTTAGCAATACGAATTTAGTATAGACATTTTACAATTGAAAGAACTGAAAGAGTTGAATCAGCCTTTTTAAAGAAGGTAAGATTTTCTCAACCTCCTATCGCTATCCTCTAAATACAAATTACGTGAAAACATTTATACAACATATAGTTCATGTTATCAAATAATCGAACACATGAACCACTCGGTGCGATTGCATCTTTCTCTGAAACGCGGTCACCAAAGAATGAGGTACGGAAGTGTTATTTTCTAGGAAAACAACATTTCCGGATCTCACACAGTCCCGATGCAACTGTGGAAATGTAGCGCTAAAGTAAATGGATGTTTACGGTCGTAAGCTGTTTAAGTCGGTAGCCTAAATCATTTTCTGATATTGCATTTTAACGGCCGACGGGTAATAAACTAAACGCTATATATGCACTGACACTACCTCGACGGATCGATAGCTTCCCTAAAATGCGTAATAAAATAAGCCATTTTAAACTGATAGTCTTTAAACTCTACTCGTTTTTCTGTGAAGTCTTTTTACATTAGAGACCCACTTAAAGGATTTTGTTCGATCCTTCTCAATAGCTTCAGACTAAGGCTTTTCACGTACCTAAAAACATAAAAGTTTATACACCTAAGTTACGTTTATCCATGAGTACCTATACAAGTAAGTTTAGGCGAGCGCAGGTAAAAACTATGAAATTTTTGAAGTATAAAAATAGTATTTAATTATTCAAGAAAGGATAGGCTGTAGCGAAGATTTTTTAATCTTTAAAAATTAGTGTTGGGCAATTTTTTTAAAAATTCTTTTTAAAAAAATTGCTACACACTAATTTTTAAAGAAACAAACTTTTTGTACTATTTTTATACTTTTTGCACTTGAAACAAACTTTTTGTAATAATTAATTTTTTTGTTTGCTGCTAAATCTTAATCAGATTTCGAAAGCTAAGTGCACAGAAGGCAGACTAATTGCTACAGGTGAGCGAAATGAGCGACATTGGTGTTGGTGGTGGTGGTAGATATAATCATTGATACAGACAACAACATCACAGAAAAAAAATTACGGAATTAATAAAAATTATATAAAAAAATTAAGTATGTGAAAGAGGAATATGGAGGCAAGAGAAGGCATGTGAAAGAGGTCCTTGCAAAATATATTATAATTAACAGAAATTTAAATGCAACAAGTGAAATGTCATGTATAAATTAAGATATAATTGTGACTCAGAGTAATCAGGCGAATGAGTCCAACGGAATGTGAGATCCCGACACATAAAAAGCATCTACTGGAAAGTATAAAATTATCAATTCTACCAAGTAGTTTATCAGACAACAAAGCTCTACCAAGTCTCTATAGCTCTACCGAGTCAGACAACAATGTTGACAACAACATCGAGATTCATATTTTAGTATCTCGACGTATTGTTTATAGCCAAGTACACTGGATTAGATTGATGTACTATTGGGACATAAGAATATGGGCACGGCAATTATAATATATATAATTGATGAATTTTCTCTCTCCAAAATAATACAATTGGATCAAAAGCATTACGGTAAAAAGGGCCCAGTTCGTTTTTTTAAAAACTTCACTATAATAAGAAATTATATATAATACATATAATATATATATATATATATATATATATATATATATATATATATATATATATATCTATATATATATATATATATATATATTTATAAACTAATTGAACTTGGATGTGATAAATACTTATCCCTCTGTCGCGTTGTTATATCATAATATCTTTAAAACCATTGTCTTCCGTCTATATATTTCTTATTGTTAACAGTGGCGAGCAGTGCTTTTTGAGTAGGATACGCACTGAGAAAGACACTTATTAATAAATTTCTTACCAATCTAATCCTTGCCAAGTTTATGCTTCTCCCTTCAATCTCTTACTAATTCAATATTTTCAATGACCAAAAGCAAAAAATATACCGCATCAGCACATATATTAATGTAAATGGTGTTAAATTTCGAATCAAACAAAAAAGTAAGAAAAAAGAGTTAGAAATTTTAGTTAAATTCTAATTTTAGAGTTAGAATTACAAAAATACACAATAATAAATTAATCAAATGAATACTCCCAGGGAATGGAGATCACAGTAACTAATTCAATGAACTACATTCACTGACAAAATATAATAGGTGTATTTGTAAAATAGAAAACTAGATATTTTTACAAAAAGCTATTTCATTAAGGTTGTTTATTCAACTGGCATTTGACAGTTGGCAGATATTTATACAAATGATTCTGTAGATATGTGTTATTTCACTCCAAATGTAACAGCACGGGTTGTTTCGTTCTGAAAATAGCCAAAGGAAGATAGGGTTCTCCCTATAAATCAGCGCTTTAAATTACGTAATCAAATTTTTTTCTTATAGAAAGCTTTTGAAACGCGGTGTTCTGTATAATTTGACAGGCATGAAGTTTGTGCTTTACATCCATTACACACACTGGTAGTGTTCGTTTGGTGCATTCTGGCTACAGATCATATATTAATTGCGGACTTCGCTCGTGTACCATAAATAAACAAGTTTAAGTATTCATAAATATAATATATATATATATATATATATATATATATATATATATATATATATATATATATATATATATATATAGGTCAGACGATCGGGACAAGCTACGCGTAACTGTACATATGGCACTGCGCGCCACTGGTTGTTAAAGAGATAAATATCTGAAAATTGTCGACCGCCACTTCTTTCTTCAGAGAACGGTTAGGAACTTGGTGATGCACTACCGTGCATAACTGGTGCACTACCGCGGATAACTTGCTTTAGGTTATTGTCATAATTATATCAAAGATTTTTGGGTTATTTATAACATTTGGATATTTTTAAATACTGACCATTGTCATTTTTTGTTCAAAATTACCAAAGATGTACAATTGACAACCGTTCCTTTTTCCATATTTCCAGTTCAATACAAGTATGACCTTACGCTCGATTTCTCGCATTAAAATATTTATAATTACAAAGTACTAATAGCTAACGAAGCCAGATCTCGTAAATCTAAGATTGGCCGTAACTAAATAAGTGTACATATCCATTCTCACACCGCCACTATCAGAAAGAAATTGGTATTAGAAATATCATTCAATAGTACTGTTTTGACCGTGGATGATTTTTCTACAAAAACAATTTTCCGTACAATAAATAGCGATATAACACTGCCTATCTCTTGCAGCGTCTTCACGCACGCCCTATTAAGACAATATGAGAAAGGGGCAGTAACCACTTAGTATTTCATAAATGCTATTTTCGCCGACAACGGCGAAATGCGTTTGACGGGTAGTCGGGCCCGCATAAACATAAACTGGCAACATTCGCAGTGAGAGAAAATAAAAATGCTTTATCCCGTGTTTATTCGGTCACTCATACATCTAGATACAGAACAACAACAAACAAAAGGTTATAATAATATTTACGTGAGAGATTGCCTTTTTACATAAGTAAAAGAATTCAAAATTACGACAGCGATATAAATTCAATTTAGAAAAAAACAGGAAATATTTCTTGTAACATAATTCTCAATGTATCGTCTCAGCTATTAGACGTCCTGAAGATAAAGATATTTCAAAACGTATAATCTCCCTAAATTCACCAGCATATATGAACCAATATTTATTCAAGAAAAAAGTTAATATTTTGTGATAACCGATTACTATTTTGAAACTAATTAAGAAAAACATGTAGGCCAACAATTTTACATTTTAAGAAGAGCTAAAAAGGTCCAAACATATTTGAAAAATTCAATACGCATTTACCAAAAGGCGAGCATAATATTTTGTTTGAACAGAAGCAAGTGCAACTTATATAATAAGCAAGAGATTGCGTGGCAGAAATCTAAGTGGCAAATTTCATTACGGACGGTTAATTTGCAAAGGGCTATATGCTACACAGCCAGAGTGAAAAAGAGAGAATTAAATTGAACGCCGGAATTAAGTTTCAAAGAAGCCAAATTTCACATTTCCTATTTACAAGGCCTTCTTACTACAACATTATCAACTTTCACAATTGGAAAAGGCCGCCCTTAACGGCGCACAACGGCGGGCCCGTTACGCTTATTACTGAACGACACTCGAGCTTATTTCCTGTAAAATCTTCCATGTCGGATGAATTATTTATAGAATATCGACCAACGCGAAAGGATAATTTGCTCATCTTCTTTGAAATATCACATTTCCTGACAACGCCACCACTCTCGTCGACGTGGCGTGGAAATAAGGCATATTCGCATATTTATCGCGGAGGCAGCAAATGGACCGGCAGCGAATGAGGGGCCAATAACCCGGATTTTACGAAAACATGCTGAGATATGAGATAGTCAACGACAACCTGACTCTCGAGTACACAAAAAGTATTTAGACGATACCTGAATTTATACAAAGCGGACAATCAATTATCTAGACAATAAAGTATTAAATAGTTAAGAAAAAATTATATTTGATGAAGGAATTTTTAAGTGATTTTTAATTAAATTGTTCCTTTTAAATTAATCTAAGAAAATTAAATAATTATTCACTTCATAATTTCTCATTATAATTTACATTATAATTTAATGTTCATAATCTACCTAGTAAGCATAATGTTTTGCTCCGCTTCAATGATTTCAATGTTACATATAAAACCAACCCATTAGAATCGAACTGGCGGCCCAAACAAAAATTAAGCCAGATTTATAGCCGTTCATCGCGAATAAAAACTTGTTAAGATTTTTGTAGTTTATTCCTTTTTTTCCAAAATTACAAATAAGAGACACAACTTTTATGTAATCTATATATCTTTAAACGACTATTTATGTAAATAATTAACAACGTCTTCAAACTTCGAAGGTAAGTGGGACATATATTTTTGTCTATATTTTGGCTGACATTTAGAAAAAATACGTACTTAACGTTAAAAAAAATAGTTTTAGAATGTACTAGAAATGGATTTTCATATCATTAAATTACATTAGCAAAAGTACAATTTTCAACCTATTACTCAAGCATTTCTTTTCGCCTATATTTTAGGATATCTAAAAGTATATGAGAAAAAGTAGTAAGCAGTCATTTACTTTGATAACTGAGATAATATTTCACATTTTTATAAAAATTGCAAACCATGGTGTACGACCGTCTCACCGGCGCACGGCTGTCTTACTGAAGACGCCATTGATAATAATTTATATGATCCATCACGACAGCTCGGCGAGAGATGGAGTTGGATGGGAGCAGAAAAGATAATCGTCTGTTTCGCTCTTTGATCATTATATTTGTACCTGCGTGAATAAGAGAACAACTGATAAACACTGACATATTTGGTATTTCGAATTACTTGTATTTCGCATAGAGAAGTAATGAAGTATCACTTTCGCTGTCCACCATAAAAGTCGTTTTGCCTTCTCTATTAGACGGGCTTCATGATGCAAACTGAAGAAATTAATTAATTTACTCCACCTTATTGTAACATAACTCAGTATGTTTCATGGACACACAGATATTCATAGAGAGTGCAATAAAACCTTATATATATATATATATATATATATATATATATATATTTATATATATATATATATATAAATATATATATATATATATATATATATATATATATATAAGGTTTGAATATAAGGTTTTATTGCACTCTCTATGAATATCTGTGTGTCCATGAAACATACTGAGTTATGTTACAATAAGGTGGAGTAAATTAATTAATTTCTTCAGTTTGCATCATGAAGCCCATCTAATAGAGAAGGCAAAACGACTTTTATGGTGGACAGCGAAAGTGATACTTCATTACTTCTCTATACGAAATACAAGTAATTCGAAATACCAAATATGTCAGTGTTTATCAGTTGTTCTCTTATTCACGCAGGTACAAATATAATGATCAAAGAGCGAAACAGACGATTATCTTTTCTGCTCCCATCCAACTCCATCTCTCTCCGAGCTGTCGTGATGGATCATATAAATTATTATCAATGGCGTCTTCAGTAAGACAGCCGTGCGCCGGTGAGACGGTCGTACACCATGGTTTGCAATTTTTATAAAAATGTGAAATATTATTATATACACATACATACATATAACTTGTCATTGTTGAAAAAATGACGTATAAATATATTGGAGTTCTATCAGAGAGAACGCACGAGGGAAGTGATATTTATTAGGTTTTATTGTCATTAATATTCTATAGTTGGTAATCTAAAAGAAAATTAATGACAAATTAATGAGAAAGCAAAAATAAAGTTTGAGTTTTAGTTAAAACCTTGTACATTTTCGAATTCGCTATTCGCACTCATGGTCTTTTACAAAAAAAAAACTATTTTTCGATTCGTGGTGCTCAGTAAGAAGACCAGATGGTGAATATTAAGAGCGACAATAATTTAATGGCCAGGAGGCAGTATTTCCAAGAACAAAATAACGTGTTTACACATTAAATATTTGCGTGAAATCCCATAGAAACAAATGTAAATACCTATATTCAACAATTTAGCTTTGTTAGTGTGTCAGTTGCCTTTCTTCCGTTAGATAAATATGAGGCAATTTCATGATTGTCGGTGTGAGAACAAAATAACAAATATTTGCATATCATTTTAATTTTAGAGTTTTGACATGCTTTTCATGGCACTTATGTAACATAATTGTAAACAAAATAACAGCCATAAATATGATTAATAATAGGTCACTAACATTTGTGGCAATTATATTAAATTGTCTATTAACAATGCGTTACTAAATTTAAAGCCGACATGCCAATGTCACGAAAGACCCAATGTTGATGATTAACATTGGACAGGTTGTTAGACTGCAGCAAACAATTGTCAAATCCGTCATCTGACAGCAGCATGGTAACAATGTTTTTGACAATACATGTCACTCTGGGCAGAATCAATTTTATTAAAAAGTATGTCCGCGCCAGTTTCGTTCTTCAACCAGCATATGTATATGTATTGCCAAACTATTACGAAGTACACAAACCGTGACTTAAAAAATACGGTTTTCAGAATTTATAGGCAATGTTGATTAGGAGTTGTATATAACGCTCCCCGATGCGAATAAAAGCTAAATAGAAAGGTATACACACACGTACACACACTCGCCCCTGTTATAATTCTTTCCACAGCAATAGGCGCTGAGCGGCAATAAAGGAATATTTTTCGTAACAAACCGATTTGCAATATTCACCGCCGTAGCTCGTTCCTCTTGAAGTCGCCATTATTATAATAGGGTGTGTGACGGATATTGCTTACAAAAGAACGGAGTTCCTGTTTGAGACGGCTTTTTGGTGTATTTGCATATAGTTCGTTGTGGGGCTGTTACCAAGGCACGTGTGTCACAATAGGCGACTCTTCGAAGGACGAAGGGCTTTATAGGTAAAGTGCAATGTAAAATCGGTGTACTGTATACAAGACGTGACTAGTGAAATGATATGCTGTCGATCACGTAAGACGCGGTTCGATCGGAGCTATAAAATGCTGGAAGCGAATAACGCAAAAGAATCTTAAAGCGAAAAAGTAAGCTTCTAAATATTAAATATATGTGCCGAGCAAAAAATGTACCAAGATTATGATAAACAGTTTTGTAAGAATAGCGTGACGATATTCGAAACAGTTTTCAAGGTATTATAGAATTACACATCAGAACAATGACATAGCGAAGATGCGGAGATGGTGACGTTGAAATTTTCTCAATATGTCAAAAATATGAACAATTAAGACTAATAAAGAAATGTGTATAAGTGAAACAAATTTAAATCGTTTATCGAAGAAAACATTTCTACATTTCTTCAATGAAACATCGTAACGATATACCACAAGAAGTCGTTACAGCGTCACGTCCTTTTTAAACGACAAAATCCGACAAACACATCTATTATCAAAAAAAATATTACAAATGTTTCTAAATACTTTCAATAAAGTTAGAAGTGTTTGGAAACTTTGTAGACCTTTATAAAGCTATTTTTGCTCTTCAATCAAAATAGAAATAAATGAAGAAAACTTACAATAATTATTTTGTATTTGGCATACTGATTGTCGCAAAACAATATTGTTGTTTGAGTTAAAAAAGTGACTTTTTAAATATTTACCATTTATCAGCAAGGAATTCGTTGAGAATCGATAAGCCGGGAACAATTTCTTAGAGAGTAGTGATCAAATGATGAATCTTTATAATTTTGGTCAGATCCATCCGTCCGTCTGTCCATCTGTTATAGACTTAAAGCTTTTACAATTTTAATATATACATGAAATTTTGAAAGTATATGTTTCAGAATTTTCATGTATACTTATAAATCCTTCAGGGTGAGAGGTGTTTTTTTTGTACTCAGTATTAACAAATTGGTATAATAAGTAAATAAAGTATAGAAGTCGATAATCGGAAACATATATTAAGTCGGCAAAACGTCCAACAATACTCACAGATAAGTGTAGTGGTAGTGTCCTTGTTTCAGAGACGAATGTCGCCTTCTTAAATGAAACGTAACGTAGACGAAATTGCAGACTAAAGTTAGTTCTAAATATAAACAATAATATGTATAACTTCCGCATCACTCAATTATATAAATTAAAGCATTCTTCTATTCCAATATTATAAATTTAAAAGTAAACATATTTATTTGCCTCGCTCTCAGGTCTCAACTACTCAACCGATTAATTAAATATTTTGCATATATAGAGCTAGGTTTTATAAACCTGTATACTTTAAAGAAATCTCTTTAAAACCGAGACTGAGTTTGTAAAATGAGCGACAGTTCCTAACAAAGTTATTTTAAACTTCAATAACTCGGCCTAAAAATAAACGTAACACCGCCATTTTGATCTTCATCACCTTTAAAAGAGGAAGGATGAATGTTTGAATTCGTCTAACATACTTGACTGGCGGATATAAGAAATTGGGCACGAAAGTAAGGACCCACGATTTTCGACTGGTAGGTCCGGTATTTGCAATGGGTATTCTAACAATTTCAAAGCTATACCTTGTATTTAGTAAATTCAAATTGTAAGTCCTTCAAAACTTAACGATAATGTTGTTTAAATTCATTATACTATGGGCTACGAAATTTGATCGATTGATTCAAAAAATTTGATCGATTGCGAAAAACATTTTCGGCGCACTACATTGAGAGTGTTATCATTGATAAAGCATGGTATTTCAAAATAATATTGTAGTTTCGTTTGCCATTTTTAATTTCAACACCCCATTTAAGAAATATTTAGCGTCAAAGTGACGTGCAATATGCCACTACATTTACTCCCTCTAATTATTTTACCGTGAATAAGGGTTTAAGTACGATTAGAACGTTTAATTAAAATTATTTCGATTAATTTGCATCAACAGTTTCAAAAGTTATAGACAATTATTATTATAGGTTTAAGGTTTCTATAACTAATAATAATATATTCATTATTATTAGTTATAGAAACCTTACTTTATGGGTATCCCAACACACACTTGGCCGGTTTTTAAATATCTTAAACATTTAATATAAAAAAAGGTATTAAAACTATATAATGATCGATAACATGCTGTATATTACTCACCGAAATATGTTACAGTAGAATCCTACTTATCGGAACACCGATTATCCGGACATCCGATTATTTGGACATCTGATTATCCGGATACATTTATCACAGCAATAATTGCCGATTTAAAAATGTTTTGACCGCGCAAAGACATGTTACGACAAGTTTATTCCCGCCTCCGACCATGCACTTACGCTCTCACTTATTTGCCCGAAAGTGTTTCATTTTCCTTAAAAGCTTTCAATTGATAGACTGTCTTTTGTTTTCATCAATTGTAAACTCATAAAATATGTTTTGAGGTGAAAATCTAAAATACTCAAACGAAAGAGTAGTGTTGTCACTAAAAGACAATATGAAGATAATTCAGTGTTTAAAAGTGGTGAATCTGGCAGTAAGTTGGCGCAAACTTATGCAGTAGGAACTTCTACGAATTATACATTAAAAAGAATTCTGATTCCATAATGAAATTCACCTGCACACTGGAGAGCGAAGATGGCAGCTCGCAATGTAAAGTCACGAAAAAATCTTAAAATGAAATTCTGGATGATGCTGTTTTCATTTGGTTCTTACAAAAAAGTGCATGCTTCCAGTCCATACCTGGACCTCTTCTAAGATTCAATGCCGGATAAAGCATTGGATCTTAACCAAAAGCTTGGTGGTGATTCTTCTTTCAAGGCAAGCCGCAGATGGTTGGCAAGATTCAAATCTAGACATGGAATTCGCGAACTGGAGATTCAAGGCGAAAAGTTGTCTGCTAACTTCTCTTCAGTCGACTCTTTTATAGAGGAGTTAAAAGCATTTCTGGATGAAAAAAAATACGATTTAAATTTTGGGTACAATGCGGACGAAAGGTTTTAATTGGACAGCTCTACCAAGCAGATCATTTAGTGGTGTATGATGCAACACCCGGGCTCAAAGTGAGTAAGGACAGAGTTACTGTTATGGTTTTCGCGAATGCTAAACGAACATATTGACTGCCACAGCTATTTATAGATACGCTGACTTTGCTTTACTTTTAAAAATTCCACGCTGTTTCAAAAGTGTTATAATTCCCTTAACTTACACTAACCAACAAAAGTCGTGGATGAACACAGATATTTTTCTTGCTTGGTATGAAAAGACATTTATTCTTAAGGTGAAGAAATTTCGAAAGAACGTGGAAAAGAGAATGATGTATTGCTGTTGTTCGATAATGCGCCATCGCACCCTTCAGCTGAACCATTAAATCGAGAAAATGGGAGGTTTACAGTTAAGTAACATCGATATTGCAACCCTATGGACCAAAGTGTTATTGAAACTTTAAAGCGTTTATAAAGAAGCAATTACTCCGTCGTCTTTTGCCAGCAGACGATAGTGACATCGAGAGGATCATAAAGTTTTTTAAGAAAATTAATTTAAAAAATGTTGTTATATGCTGGTAGAAGCGTGGAACTCTGTGGAATCGCAAACATTAAAAATGGCATGGAATACATTATTAAAGTTAACTTCATCTAATTCTTTAAATGAGTCACATAACGATTATTTCAAAGTTATAACAGAAGCAATGAAAACGCTTAGCATTGGTGAAGGGTGTGATGAAGAGAATATCAAAAAGTGGCTGAATTTCGATAGTAATGACCCTGGTTTCGAAATACTAACTGATGAAGTAATCATTGATGAGTCGAACGGTACTTAGAGAGAAGAGGAAGAAGAGAAAGAAACTGAAGATGTATTTTAAGTACCATCTCACGCAGAAGCTTTTAAAGGCCTAGACGTTGGATTTAAGTGGTTTGAAAGACAAGATGAATCGGATCCAGTTGTTACAACTGAAGCGGATCAGGGACTTGGCTCCAATGAAAAGATGTGATTAATTATGTCAAAGATCAATAAGAAGTTATTTCCAATCAAAATTCTAAATTACATAGGTATTATTACATAATTTGGATTATTCATCTTCATTAGAGCTCTTAATTATTTATATCGTATTGTCCAAACGACGTATGTAAAATCCATTAATAAAAGTTGATTAAAATTTTAAATATTGTTTTATTTGACTTTGAAATCGATTATTCGAATTTTCCATTATACGGAATACCCCCAGTTTTATTTGATCCAGATAATTGGGATTCTACTACATTAAAATTAAATTTGTAACGTAAAACATTATTAACATTCTATAAAAATCCAGTAAATATTTAAAAATTTACTGACATGCATAAAAATACGGCCAAAACATGCAAACAAAAAATATTATATCAATGTACTAATATAATTTACCAAAATAGACAAGTGCATGTTAAGGCTTGTTATGATAAAAGTTTATGGAAATACATTATCTCCGCTCGTTAATATTGTAAAGACAAAAGACGGTTTAGAAATAAACAGTTCCAAATAGGAAAGTGTAATTAAATAATATAAAATTAAATACACCATTTTGACATCCGTGTATTTCAATAATAGGAGAGATTAGTTTTGTTTTCATCTATGCTAAAATGAAAGTACTTCCGATTAAATATAACGTACCCTTTTCATTCTGCTGCTTCTATCGAAGCCAAGTTTGCACGGGTAAAGTTTTGTAACCACCGAGCTAGCGGTATAGTGCTCACGGTTCAACGAGTCAGGGCAAAGTAACGGCTTAAATTATTTAATCGAAACAAAGTTGCCTCAGTTTAAAATTAGAAATTAAAAAAGAACTTATAGCTCTTGAATTTAGTGGTCGAACTGGAAGAGAAAAAATAACAAGCTGTGCCACTCCAGTTTGCACTATTAATTTATATGTGTTTTCAATAAAAAATTATTGAAATTAGTTTTTTATTAAAGTGAGGTTGACGGAGCGTTATTTTGCATGTGTTACTTTTACACAATATTTATTAGGCCTTCCATTACAGCAGTTGCTACCGTGAGTGAACACAGTGTCAAAGTTATATTTTTAGCAACACAAACAACGTTAATATTACTTCTTTTTTAAGATCTTTTAAGATTTATCAGAATACATCCGTCCTTCTTTCAAAGAATTAATTTAATTTTACACGAGAAGCTATTTATTGTAACAATGACGCATTTCAGTTATTTCTCTGAAATTCCGTAGAGAATCTAAAATATACGTTTCCACGTCATCTCAAACCAAAAAGAGGTATACAATGATGTCAAAGTATTCATATTACATTTTATAACAGCAAGTCGTTAAGTTCTATAAATTACGTTCAACGTGTGCACCTTCCCAATATGACCATAATTACAATTTAATCAAGCTAGCTTTTTTGTAAATTAATAAATAACTATGTTGATAACGCCTCAGTCTTTTGTTTGATAACGACATGGTAACAGAGCCATTCATATTATCTGCCTAGAGCGCGCACGCACTTTGCACCATTCACCTGTTTTCCACATTATCAATGCGAGAAGCGAATATCCCGATTTACTAATCTGTTTATCACGTCATCAATGCGGCATTGCGAGAAGCGCCCAATCTTGACATTTTTTTCTCCTCCACTGACCACTTTAGGAATGCCATTACGGTCTTGTTTGGTAGTTCCAGACTGATAATTAGTTAGAGTTATGTTGAATTTAAATGAATATGTCTTTTTCTGTTTTATTAGTTATTGTTTATAATATAAACTATTATAATTTTGGTGCTGGCACTTGGCAAACAGTAACATAAAATATCTTCTCACCTTGTCATAACTATCATACGACCCATCTTTTTTATATAAAGTCGTTAATATATAAATGTTAATTTACACGTTAATTAAAAAAACTCATTAAACATCTTGTCGCTCATTAAGTATAATCAAGTCTTTATCAGCGACAATACACATTCACAGTGTTAAATTTAAATACTGCAGTAATAAATGAATATCACTTTATTCGCATCTATTGCAATACTAGTATATTTGCCACGTTCTAATGTCAGTGCCAGTGAATGGTATGCAAACATTTTATCACGTTCTAATGTCAGTGCCGGTGAATGGTATGCAAAAAGTAAGCATTGAAACACAACTCTCAGAGATAACAGCAACTTTCTAAAAATGTCGCAAAGCCGCAAGCCGAGAGGCGAACACGAATTAGTTAAAAATATGTTTTGCTCTTAAACTTTCAATTCCGACAATAAAATCAACACGCTATGTCGTCGCAAGAGATCAGTCACGACATCAATATATACTCGCAGCTGTACGATACAAATGCGGCTGCAATATCAAAACCCTGAGCTAAAGAAAAAGAAATTAAAAGTCAATACAAGGCGAAAGAATAGTATCAGCGAAACAACGTACATGCGTATTATATGTATACAATTTTGCATATTCTTCACGCTTGAAAATTTGTGCCATGTCACACATTTCTGGGTTTTCAAACTTTCTCCCTTTAAGCTGCTCTCAGGAGGGTCCTCTAGAACTCCTTAAATAATTATGATATTGCAGTCTGTAATATGTAAAAATAAAGATGCATTATGAAAATAAAATGAATACCGCCATCTTGTGTGGAAATTTAAATCTACCTTTAAATTTACTGTAATTATGGCATCTGATTATAAAAAAAAAGATGTCGCTATTAAGTAATTATCTATTAGTTAATTAAGTGCTAAGTAATAATGTTGTGATTTTTATCTACCGAATAATGACAATAGCGCAATGAATGAGGTATTTTTTCTATGACCTTTAACAGGATAACAGTGTGAATGCTAGTCGATATAAGTTCGGCGACTGTTTCTTATAGTTCGATTTTTGAGGGTTTCTTTTTCTGTCCAGTTCCCAGGTGGCGTAGCACCATAAACAGTGTCTTAAATATTAAAACACAAACTATAAATGCAGTAAATTTCATTAAAGTTTAGAAATATAAAAACAACCTTTGAAAACAATTTTAGTCGTATTTAATCTACAATGTACAGACACGAAACCTCATACAATTTTATTTTATGTGTGGATAATAAAGCTAAGCTTTTTGCAGATCTTGCACAATATACTAGACAGTTCTTAACATTTTAACCTTTTTCCGATCTACAAGTTCTTCGTTTTGTCACTTCTGAAACCCGTACAAGAGAAGTCGCGAACAAGTTCTTCACAATAAGATCGCTACTAGCATATCAGTACTATTGATTGGTATCTATATATCGATACGTAGAGACACCCTCTTTACAAGCTAATTGACAAGTTCCGCCAAAAGTTAATTTGATCATGAAGGAGGTCGATTGAACATGACCACGTTTTCTACTTATCTCTACGTGCTTTGTTTATAAAACATCCCTTTAATCGCAATGTAACTAAATCAAAGCTTACCATTAAATTTGCATGAAAATAGCGCTTAGAGATATTTAGGGAAGGTTTATTTAATTATTAATGCGATAAAGTTTACAAAACTATTTATTTTATAAAGTGGGGAGTATTGTTTATGTTTTACGATTTAAAACGAAAACGGCTTACCCTACTGACATTAACTATCACCATCATATAATTAATAGTATCCAGGGTATATATTATCTATAAAAAACATAGGATGAATTTCTGAGTTAAATTTTATAGTATTATATTTTTATTGAAATAAAGTATGTCTTCATATTGCAGAGAACTTGAACATTACAAACAATTTCAGAAAATAAGTAGCAATATTTACCGTATTGCTATTTATTAAAGATTGTCTGTGATGACCTGATTTCCGTTGAAATATTTTTGAGTTAAAAACACTGAGCCCACATTAAAACAATGAGCCATACAATTTTACACGAAGATGAATCTACTAAAGTGATTAAAATTGATGTGGATAATAATTTTTATTTTTATAACAGTTCTGTACTCGACTGAAACCACAGGAGAATTATATTATATAAATTATTAATATTGTATAAAAAACGATCAAAACAAAATACAATCATATCCCCTTTTTATTCGGAACCCTTATACGCAGCTAGTTAAGAAATAAAAATCTTCTATTAGATCAAAATAAACATTGAAAGTTGAATTGCATTTTAATACCTTTACATGCCAAATAGATAGATTTGACCCTTACAAAATTTAAGGAAATCCGAACCCTTCCTTTAAATATTTATACATTAAAAAAATATTATTAACTAATAAAGAGTCATGGAAAATTTTCTTAATTTTAACAATTTTTTATTAATACATACAATTTTTTTATGATTTAACAAAAACTAGTCTCTCACTCTTAAACTTCAGTCAAGGTTCATTTAAAACTAAAATAGCTGGGCATGTTTCATTCATAATAACTTGTTACTACTTACTATTATACATTTTCGGCATGTTTCAGTCATAACAACTTATTACTACTTACTATTATACATTCTCGGCATGTTTCAGTCATAACAACTTATTACTACTTACTATTATACATTCTCGGCATGTTTCATTCATAACAACTTATTACTACTTACTATTATACATTCTCGGCATGTTTCAGTCATAACAACTTATTACTACTTACTATTATACATTCTCGGCATGTTTCAGTCATAACAACTTATTACTACTTACTATTATACATTCTCGGCATGTTTCAGTCATAATAACTTATGACTGAAACATGCCGAGAATGTATTACTAGTTCTACGATTTCAAAAAACGCACTTCAATCTGTTATTATCCTGAAATTAATATAACACACACAAACGGTTAAAAGTAACTTGACTTATTATTATGCAAACGGAAATACCAAGAAAAATAAATCTATCGCTCAAACGATCGAATAAAAATAATGGTATTATCATATGTCAATCAGAGAAGTTACAAATATCAAACATAGGCCGATGATAAATTATTGCAAAGACTGCACAGAAACACTCAAATTGAGAATCTATTTGAGACAACATAATCTATTTGTAAACGAAATGTTGGAATAACGTGGTTCAATTGACTTTCATTACTCCAATTTTGATGCAGTATGAATGTGATTAAGTTGCCGGATTTCATTTATTTTATTTATTGGAACAATCATACGCCATCTTGTGACTCGTGGTTTAAAATGATTAACGAGTCATAAATTATTAACATATGTCGGGGAGCTTTTAAATAAAAAGATTAATGAACGGCAAAAAAAAACAAAAGTAAACAGATGAGTCGTGATATCATAACCTTGAAATTATGAGTCGAGCGAAAAATAGCTCAACATGAGGAACCGTGCTCAACAGAAAGAAGAATAAGATGACGATACAGATACCATTAAGAATGACAGGGGCGTTGATTTGTCGGGGGTAAAGAAAAGAATAAATATAATTTAACTATACAGTTGGGTAAATATAACTGCTGTTTGCCCGACTTGCGGTTACAATATAATACAAGGCGAGACCATAACTCCTACTGGGAATAAGGATATCATTAAGCAGACACCACACAAGGCAAACATAGCACTCGCCTCGTTTGTTTGCCGGAGCCCCTCCTTCCCCCGCGGTGCGTTGTCAACACGTCACGCCCGGCTCGATGATGTAACGGCGCGAACACACTCACTCACCTGCAAGCACACAAACAATGTGTCATTATACGGCATTGATTGCCATTATGTCGGGCAGACAGCCGACTTTCCGTCTGGGTGCGAATGGAAAGAGCGTCCCGTTTTGATTGACAGCAGACAGGAAACGCTTTTTCAGACTCGATCATATGAAGACGAAAAAATATACTTCAAGAAATGAAAATTTCAAATGATTTTATAACGTTAAAGAAAAAGTTGAAAAATATGCGTACACACAGTCTGACTATGTGTACGCACATCTTTTAACAAGACATGTAGACAATGGCGCATATCTAGACGATTTTTAGAAAAAACTTGTGGGAGATTTTAAAGGTATTTTTTAGGTTTTAATAGGTAAATAGATGGTAGATGGAATACCTCTCCTATCAATGCTTTTTAAAAATATGTTCAATATATTTATTCGTCTACACATGGTCACATCAAAGTGTCGTAGCGTACTGTATGCATTTTTCAGTAATGACGTTAAAAGTATTATTCAAAGTTCAAAGTTCTAATTGAGTCATAATTAAATAGGCACAAATTGTAGATAACAATTTATCCAATTATTATTATAAAAAATTTGAACAATTTTTTGATCTAGTTTCGTAAATAACGAGTATACCTTAAAGTAAAGTATGCAATTGTGCGTACTTAATTTTAAGTAGAAGATAATTTATCGATAAAGATCAAAATGTTAGCATGTCATCGTAGAACAAGATATGGGTACATTATCCATATCTTGTTCTACGAGACTTGCTCGGTTTTTAGTCTGTCATATAGAACGCTATGCGCGGTCTTCAGTTCATCATACACTATTTAAAAATATTTCAATATAAAAGCATAGGATTAAACATTTTGTGATGCTTAACTTAAGGTTAAACAATTGAAGGATGCAGGGGAAGAAGGGATTTTTTGTAATTCGGAGACAAGGGCAGAAACCTATGAAAAAAACTTAAGTCTAGAAAAAAATTACTCAGTCACACATGTAAGCATATATAAAATCATAGATTTAACTTTTTCAACGTTTTAACTTGCGTGCCCTTAAAATCTCAACAGGAAAATGTTTTGAACGTTCTTTTCTACGTTAACATTCTATATATCAAAAATCCTTGCCAAACAACCACTTGAATCTACAAAAGTGAAATAATTAAATTACCAAATTCATTCTTCAGAAAATAAACTAAAACGATTTACCATTAGTATCTTAGCTGACTCTTTACAAGCCAGATATAATATTAAATTCTGATTTCTCCGCAGCACTATTGTTTGCCCAAAATTATTACAATTCATCACACAACTCCTCGCCCAGACATAATTGATGCGTTACAGCGCGATCCAATTGTTCGCCATTTTGCTTAGTCAAAACAAAAGTTTCGCACAATGTAGAGCGAAATAAGGAATATTGCCTCCTGTATGATTTATGTATAATTCAATCCGAGTATCTTAGTGTATTCGGATTCTCCTTTGTATTATCGTCCCGAACGGCGGAGCTCGACGCGGTCGCGAGATAGAATATACAATGTCAAGCGGTGTATCCCGGTACCTCTTCGACTTTATCTCAAAGCTGATTTAGGAAAAATGTGGAAAAGGTATACGGAAGCACCGAATGCCTGATTTTACAAGAAACATTATAAATATATATATATATATATATATATATATATATATATATATATATATATATATACATATATATATATATATATATATATATATATATACATATATATATATATATATATATATATATATATATATATATTAACGCAAATGGCGTTAAATTGTGAATCAAATGAAGGCATTGAAGATCCACGCTTCGCTTTAATAGAATTTGTCAAATAACTGGAACTGGAATAAAAGTAATTTAACACCAATGGAAATTTCATTGTTTGTAGGATATTAAATGAAAAACGTACATTAAAAATGCTATATTTAATAAAAATAATTTTCGCTCGCGATTCTTTCATAATAAAAAAGTTATTTTAAAAATATTTCCCATACAAACTGCGTTTTTTTGCAATAAACCATTTGTTAAGATTCTTTCGACTTAATTACCAGTAAAAACTGAGTACAAAAATATACAAACTTCTATAAAAAAACAAAAAACAAATTAAACAATTTTAAAAAGCCAGACTGATTGCATAAACAGAGATTATACATTTAACCTTAGACAGCCTTTCTTCATAGTAAAAGCACTTTTCAAACCAATTTTTTTTAAGATCATAAACAAGCGGAATGTTTTTATTAAGTACGTTGTTATTTCTGAATATACTTTCGCTTACATAAAGATAAATTATCACCAAGTATTATTCCAATATTTTATTCAAAATACAAATGCCGGCTAGTCGAAAAACTTATCGCACTTAAAAATGACATACAATACATTTATTAGGAACTTGTTTTCAGAATTGACTTCGCCCTACCATTCTCACTTATATTATTTTTTCGATAAAATGTAAATTGGAAAATCTCAACTTGAATTGACAGTCTACGTAGTAACCAACCTTTCCATCACGACGAAAATGGACATTCATAATAACTAATAAATGAAACGCAAATAGAAAATAATAACTAATTCAATGAATTAAATTTACTGCCAAATATAATAGGTATATTTTTAAAATGTAAAACTAGCTACCTTTACTCTATTTTGAATTTATTTAATTTGAACGACAAATAATCAGTGAATGACAGCACAGTTATCACTATGTAATGCACCCGGAACAATAACGCCATTGTTTCATTCTGAATATAGCCGTAATCTACGGGCTTGCCCTCTGCGCTATAAATTGGTTGCTTTAAATGACGTAATCAAGCAGTCAATTTGTAATGCGAGTGCAAGCTAACAGCCCGTAGCTTACAGCTATAATACTGAAGTTATAAAAGACATAATAATGAAGGTTGTACATTTCATTTAAAATTGAACGTACGGGTAGTCTTCGTCTACAGATCATATATTAATAGAGGAAGTTGAATATCATAAATTATATTGATTTTAATATATATATATATATATATATATATATATGTATGTGTGTATATATATATATATATATAAATTTAGAAATAAAACTAATAATATAGACAACAGAGCCATTCAATTAAGCTTTAATTTATATTCCATTTAAACAATACTTTACATTTTTATGAATAGAAACAATTAATGAATTTTATTCTAAATTTAACGAAAGTTTCCCTGGTAAAAGTGACTTTACAGGATATTTCCCCTTAATATTGCTATACAAAATCCTGCAATCAACAAATACTTCGAGATACAACGCTTACAAATTGCATCCTTCGCCCTTAGACATAGGACAATATACTTCTAGTCCCAGAAGGAGCGCAACAGCCAGCGGCAACGTCCTTCACAAAATATCTCATGTTTTGTCACATTTAATGTCCGGGTTGATGCTTCAGCTCGTATATTATTTTTTGAGTATTTATGTCCTTGTACGCAACGTTTCGCCGACAATTTATAAGTGTCAATGAAGTAAGTATATACAACTTATTTCTCAATTAATATTCATCCATGGCGTCGATCTGCGTGACACTTTTATTCAACTTAGGTAAAAATTTATAAAGGCAAAGGGACATGATAATGAAAAAAAAATTAAAATAAAAAAATGTTGGTTATTATTTTCTAGTGACGTCAAAAAGCAACTAATCTAAACCATATTATACGATGATATCTTGAATGTTTCAATGTCAATAACTCGTTGGATAATTAGCTAACAATGGTTAATATAAAGATAGCCAAAAGTCCATATGGTGTTGAAATCAGGATTTAAAAGATTAAAAGTGACCCTCTTATATAGAGAAAAAAAAACATAAAACTTTTTATTTAAATCGTCAATCAGATAAATGGGAAATCTGATATTTTTATGAAAGATTTGGTTCTTTTTCAAAATAGTTTGTGCTATTTCTACGGAATGTTTTCCACTAGCAAGATGAAACTAAAAGTGCAAATTGTGTCAGATATATCCTCCATACATAGATATAATATGTTAATCCATGAAACTCGCAGTTCCGACCAGGTAGTTTAAATTTTTTTTATGTCAGTTAACAATTCATTCTGTCAGTTAACAATTTATGTAGAATTAAGAACCCATAACACCCTAAATTGTATATTTTCAATTTGAAATTTTGCACAATAGTTATCGATATTTTATACCTGAAAAAATTATAAGAAAGTTGACTACATGACCAATGGATTGCAATACCAAAACCAAAAACATGATCGGTAAATTTTTCTCGACAGAATTTATGGCAAAAATAACCTTGGTTTTCAAAAGATATTTTAAAATGTTCATTTCTATACCTATATCATTTGAATCTACACTAAAATAAATATAATAACATGCAGCGGCTCTAATAGCCGTTTTTTTAAACATAAATTAGTTATCGATATGTTACAAAAAAATGTATTTTCCATACTCGAGAGCGAGAAATACCTCATCTACGATGTGGTGCTATATTTGTGGGCTAACCTCCGAAGATTTTAACAATTTAAGCAAAATAAAGTAAGTCAATCCTGAAACTCTGAGATTTGGACTACCGATTCTTTATATTAAGAATTACATTCTTTGAATCATTACTACAGCATAGCTCGGGAACTAATGATGAAAACACGTCCAAAATATTTTGGCAGATACATAAGCATGTCGTATTGCTGGAATAACATTGTCATATTGCTGGAATAACACTTAATTCCAAGACCTTAAGTGATCCTAGAAACAATTTCAAGAAGCCTTGAAATGACTGACGTAGATAAATTTGTAGCCCACACAAACAAAACTGCCATACTATATGTACGATGTGTAACAGGGACATATTATATTTGTTAGCTTCCGACCCTCTGTTGAACAGTAATAAACCACAGCCACGTAAAAAGATTTCTTCTGAAGTCGAAAATTGTATGCTCCCTAAACCGAAATAATATGCACCATATGCGGAAACTAATAGCAGCATTGAAGAAGAGGAAGATGAAGAGAGTGAACCGGATTTCGAAGATTAAATTTTCGTTAAATGTTTTTATAATATATAAATATACTTTTGAATATCTCCTGAAATTGATTATACACACACACACACGGAGGTTTCGTCTAGAGTTGCGGCGCGATGCTGGGTATTGTACCGTTGGTATTTTATTGGAAGAAACATATTATATGGTAAAATATCGTATTGTGTTATTCGCGATAGCATTTTTTTTTCATACTCATTTAAAACACTTTTATTGGTTATAATTATTCATTTTTCATACACAAATTAATGGTATAAATTAATCGATCTTCTCCAAAAAAATAAATAACTGTTTGAGTACATTGCTACCTATAGAATAAACTTAAGACACTTATTTAAAACAATTCTGAAAACTATTATTTTTTTAATAAGGATTAAAAGCAATATTTTTTTAAAAATTATTTCATAAAAGGACCACGATATTATGTTTACCCAAACTATTTGGAAGACATTTTTTTATTAGAAGGGCTCAAAATGACTCAATTTGTCCATTAACCGAACCTAGCGTCCTTATAATTTTTTTCAGTCACCTTCTTGTCAGTAAAAAGCTGATTTTTCCACGTGTTACATATTATGTGGCCGCCGTACCTCATCACTACAGATACATCCCTCAAGTACGTAGTTAAATACACATAGACCTATTGCCACTTTTATTGCCATAGTGTCCTTAGACGGCTTAACCCGTACACGACTCAATTAGTCCCGTGCTGTTTGTCATTCGGTCGCCAGCATCTGTAGCTGGACTGATTTTGGCACGTGGAACCTTTCGGGCCGGCTCGTTTGTAATCAACCTGTACGCGTGACGACGGTTTTGTTTGTTTGGGTGACTTTTCGGAACGTTACTTTCTTCGTGGATGTTTTTATTTAGTTCTACAATTAGACATATTGACGCGCCGTAAAATTTAAGAAAATTGTTAGACATTTCCCTTTAGATTAGATAATATACGCACAAGTTCTATTAGGAAATAAATAAATTATCCTGAATATGCATCGACAAAATAATTGATTTTTATAATTATTACATAGTTCAATTTAAATATCCAACAATATTCTTTTTTTATTTATTTAAAATTCCCGACTATTTAGAGTGACATATTTTTTGTAGTCAATGTGTGCTTACTTAAAAATGTATTATATTACTAATAAAATGCAAACGAAGGCGTGAAGATTATTACTATACTGTGTTACCATAATGAATACATTGCCACTTAATTAATAAACAGCGACATCTGTTTCCTTCACAAGAAACCACCAAAAATGTATAGTTTTAGAATTCTCAATTAGGTGGCGGTATATATTTTAATTTTAATATATTTAGGTGTGCCGATTGAATATATCTAAAAAGTGGGTTTAAGTATCGCGAAAGTGACATCACTAATTTTTCATATAATAATTTGGTCATAATTCCGAAGTACAACTTTCACGACTTGACCTTGGTATTTCATTGATTTTATGTAAAAGCCGTATCCATCGAAAACGCGATGTCAATAAAAATGTGACTGTGAAGAGAAAGAACCCAAGTATATTTTGCAATATTTTACGGCGTCGACAATAATGCTACACTTAGGCACTCTAACACGCAAACGCTCCGTAGTGTTTGCCTTTGTAAGATGAAAGATCTGTAGTTGAGAAGAAAACAAGTATGCCATTATTGAAGTTTTTTTCCTTCATATCTTATAATTAGTCGGTTTTGATTTTCCCAAGGTAGATCGCCTGTGTTTTTCAGCTCTATTTATTATTTAAAATAATTTACATTTGGAAGCGCATAAATAGAATAGCGCGTACAAAATCATGTATGAAAATTGGAGAAGTGTGGAGATATAGAGAAATATAAGCTTATATTTTCTCTACTAAAACCGTCTAAGAGTAAATATGCGGACATATGACACGTAGTAAAGAATAAAGTACAGCTTAAGCGTGATAGAAAACTATACATTTGCATGTACACAAAAATCTTAGCCGATATTAAAATCAATATCACCAAAGGAAGATTAAATTCATATTATTATCTAACGCACAGCATACATTCATGTAGAGGAACAAAGCTCGATTTTATTGTCACTTAACTATTTTGGGTGGCTGCATAACGACGTAATAGATTTCTTTGCTATATTTTTTTTTTAAATCTCGATATTAAATATTTGTTATTATAAAGAAACCTCAATCGATGGAAATTGGTATCGATCTTAACAATCGAACTTGAAGGATCGACAAGTTGTCGTCCGTTATTCCGTATAGATTTCACTGCCGTACCGACGTACGTACGTACTGGAAGCATTACATTATTCTATTCGTCTAAAGTCATCACAGAACCTGATTGAAATAGTATCTCAAATTAGATAAAAATATTGCCTCCATCAATTAATGTTAAGCCCTTAATGTCCCTGATCTACTCAATTTTTATTTAGTCTTCAAAACATTTAGTTCTAAAAAACATAGAAAAAACAGTATAACCTGTAGTTTGCAAGGCATAAATCAACAAGTAACCAATACAGACGAAGTGCCCTACTTTTCGGAGCATTGTCTAATAATGTAAACACTATTTGCATAAGTATACCGGGGGATGTTTATGCAAGGTACGTCCCAATGTGTGGGCAGGAAGCCATCGAACAGTGCAATCGCACGGCGAGATTATGTTTACCGACAAACACTCAGCTCAGCTGTTCAAACTGCAGTCTCCCTAAGCAATAGTGAAAACACACAACCATCTGATTGTTTGGTAACACCACACGCTTTCAATTATATTCAAGTTATTACTTTCTTATTAAAACTTCTATTTCAGTCAAAGCTTTTAATTACACTTTGCCGTTTAAATGTTATATATTATATAACACATATGATAATATAAAGACTTAAAGACTGCATTGCTTTTATTAAAATGTGTTTATTTAGTTCTAATACAATACTATTTGTTTATTGTACATAATAACTTATTGATTACATTGATGACGTTACTTTTTAACAAAAATGACTATATCGATCAGTTCTGTCATACGAATATCTTGGGAATTATAGTTTACTGTCAAGAGGGCTTCATTTAGTTTTCCTTTCCGTTAGTTCGCTTGCCGAAATCAAAGCGTGTTTTGTTTTTATACTCCGATTTATGTTTGAGCCTTTTTGTATTCACTAAGCTGTACCTAATTAAGGACTTACATTTACCTAATTAAGGACTTACATTTAGTATAATAAAACTTGTTAACAAAACATTTGAACGGACTTCAAATAACAACCGTATAAGAAGCGCACGGAAAATCTAGTCGATTTTGGAAAAAATCTCATACATAGCCACATATATACACTGAAGTTGGTTAAAATATCTCGCATAAGAAACTTCCTCTTCTGATCTCTGTTTTCTCATTGATGATATCCTAGTATTTAAATTGAAGCAAACACATTAAATAACGCAGAGCTTTTCGGATTTTCATACCACTCGGAATAAGACAAATACCATAAGACAGATAACATGAATAAAAAGATCCAAAAATTTAAAAAAATTCGAATTATAATGAACAATTTTAGCACGCGTAAGTTTTTGTTTTGTCTTTGCAAAAAACAGGCTACTGCGCCTGACAAAAGCGATTAATTGATGAACCAACTGAGCGAGCGAGCGAGCGAGCGACTGTACGATGCCGCGAATGTAAGCGTGGCGGCGGCTAACGAACACACAGTGAACTAACGAAAACCAGTATCGGCGGCGAACTAAATCCTGTAGTACGTTTGACGGAGTACTCTTTCAAACTAGGTCGTTCATGAACTACACCAAGACTTAGCGTCATGTGGCATATAAATTACTTATTAGTAGACTTATTCATCAATTATAAGAAAATATTTGACGTCCGGTAAAGAGTAGGTTTCCTTACTTATGATATATCGATGAACGCCACTTCTAGTCAACGTTAATGAGAGAATGAGTAAATCAATTTACTTTGGTTCATTTTTCGTCTGTGACGTATACCACTGCGGCTAATTATTTTATCGAGCTTCATATAGCTTCTCTTCGGCGTAACAGTTTAATTTCTGTGGTCTCATCCTAAAGTTAATTTATAACTAGATCGATCAGGTTTCAAACAGTCAAGATAAAATTGTATTAAGGATAAAATTGTATTAAATTTAATAAACTTAACTCCTTGATATAAATATATTGACTTGTTGGCCAATGTATAATGTATTTGGAGGACGCTAATAGAACTCGTTATTTTGAATTTAAAAACAAATATAAGTTTACTTAAGCAATGTTCGTCTATATCAATCTCAATAATTCAATCATATCGGATAGACAAAGAATGTGCAAAGCATAAAGAAATGGGTATTTCTCCAAAATTTAAGTCCCGAGCTATTAGTGTTGAGTCACATGCATTCTTTATCGATGTAATATTTTTATTTAAATGCAAGATAACCCTACTATTATTTCAAAAAAGGAGACGTCGTTCAATAAAAAAAAATGTTATGGTCAATTTAATGTCATGAAGATCATTCCCCCACGTTGTCCCCCAGCCCGAGTTAATTGATAAGCTGCCTTTCTCAAATAAAGCAAGGTTCTTACTAATTAAATATTGCTAAAATATTCGGAAGATAATGTTTATTGTATTTTAGATTTTTTTTACGCTACGACAAACACATAAATCATAAAAGGATTTTAAAATAAAATCATTCCCTCACCGTATTACAAGTATTCGATTTATGATTGTACGTCTATGACCACAGCCTTAAGTTTTTAAAACCTGGCAACACTGTTATTATGTCCATATTGCGATTTCTTCTCAACTCCGCCGCGGGTTTGTGCAAGAATGTATTTGGTTAAAATTATTTAATTAATACATTTCTCTGTATTATTACCTCACTGAACGTGCGATTTTTTTTCAACTCCGCCACGGGTTTGTGCAAGAATGCATTTGCTTAAAATTATTTAATTAATACATTTCTCTGTATCATTACCTCACTGAACGTATATAAACGATAACTTTAGTATAAATAAATGTTTTAATTCTTTTCAATACGTTTTGGTGAGTAAAATGCATAGTTCAAAATGCTAAATCAAATTGTGGTTATATGTGTGTTTTCTTAACTTTCGTCTGAATTCGTCATTCCCTCACTGTCATTCCCTCATTATTATTAAAAGTGAGGGAATGACGATTGTGTGAGGGAATTATTTATGCAG
Organism: Druceiella hillmani; assembly: GCA_039881145.1. Lineage (NCBI taxonomy): Eukaryota > Metazoa > Arthropoda > Insecta > Lepidoptera > Hepialidae > Druceiella > Druceiella hillmani. Next base: position 13,051,811 of record JAYKKI010000047.1, on the reverse strand, counting down.
TATCATAATAAATATTTATATAAAAATAGTGTTTTTGGACTTCTTTACTGCATTGTTTCAACTTGTATTACATGACTTGTAGTTTTAAACAGGTATTTCGAGCAATAAAAAATGGCACTACGAAAGAAGTCGCGTGACGAAGAAAAGAAATCAAAAAGAAAGAGTACGACAGAAGAAAACGAGAACAAATGAATAATAACAACGAGTGTTTGGAAAAACTACGGGAAAAGAAAAGGATAAAGTATTTAAAAAAAAGCGAAGGGTGAGGTAAAAATCAGTCTATGCTACGAGTGCCAGTGAAACGAAACAAAAACGTAAACAATGCAAAAATAATAGTAAAACGTACAGAATCAAAAAAGGCATAGTACGCCAATATTTTCAAAAAACACTCGTTGAAACACCTCCACAAAGTCCTACACAATCTTTGCGGCAAAGTTCAGAGTTAGCTGCTCGTAATAGACGTAAAATGCGAAAGTGGTGAGCTATTTTGTATGCAAAAATTGCAAATTTGGAAAAAAGAGTGACGAATGCAGTGAAATTAAGCGAAAAAAAAAGAAAAAATATTTAAGACTGAAAACTAAAAATGCTGACCCAGAATCTCCAGCAACTAAAGTATCTTAGCTCTTAAATAATGTAAAAGTTCCTAATAATGTTAAGAAAAAATTACTTTCATCAAATTGAAATTATATCAAGAGACATAAAAACTAGTTACGATGATCTTGGGAACAAACATAAAGAGAAGGAACAATATTACAAGATTTTCAAGCTGAAATCACTGCACAAATATAATTGCTGTATACATCAAAAACTTTTTAAAAGAATGACACATTCACAAAAACCTCGAAAAATAAGCACCAAAATGCTGAAGGTTAGGGACGATGTTATTAACTTTTTGGAGAAGGATGAAAACACGCAAATGTGCCCAGGGAAGAAGGGCTATCTTGAATCCAAAGATCAGATACAACAGATGCGTGTGCTTTGTGACACACTTTATAACACATCAAAAGTTTTGAGGTACAATCAATTACAAGATGAGTCTAGTAACCTTTTGCAGATTTAGACGTTTTGGATTACTTGGCAAAATGTGACTGAGAGAAATACTTGAAAATGTGTACAGCATGCTAACATTGAACTGGTGATATTTAAATTGCGTAAATTTGGAGCATTTAAATTTGGTAGCCTAACAGCAGTTCTAGAGGCTATAACCAGTGATGTGCATTCCACAAAATGCTTATTCAGAGAATGTTCAACCTGCAAGAAACGATCTTTAGAATACTGCTTACCAAATCTGATAAGTTGGTGTCCTATAGACAATGTATTTACGAAGTCAGTTCGTTGCAAAAGACGGAAAATAAAAATCTGTTTGTTTTGCCCGTAAAGAAAGAATATAAAGTCAAATAAAATACTTGTTCAAAATCTGGAAGCGGCATTACTACTTTTTATCCAACATGTTGGGACTATAGCACATCAACACCAGGCCATTCAACATATCAAAAACAATTTAACTATAAATCACGCACTGTTCATGTAGATTACAGTGAAAATCATTGACATCAAAGACAGCAAATAATGATGCATACAGAAGTACTATACTTGTGCAATGATACAGCAATCAAAACTGTATCTTTTTGTAGTCTATCTAGTAACAACAGACATGACAAATCGATTGTTTGGACATACTTAAAACCAATATTTGACTGTATTAAAACTCAAGAATTACCTATAACCAGATTTCATATGTTGAGTGACTGGCCTGTTAATCAGCATAAAAATAAATTTACGTTTGAAATGGTGTGTCCTGAAAATTCTTTATTGAGAAATTACTTACTTCGCATGGCATTATTCTGAACCAGGGTAGGGAGCACCAGGGTAGGGTTATTTGTTGAAATCTATCCCTCAGACCAGATGTACTTCTATTTTCTTATTTGAGGTAAATACAGTAGAAGATTGTACTCGGTACCATTTGGGATTTTTCAAAAAAATCTAGAACTGTCGTAGTACCTAAACATGGAACAGACCTCTCGAAAGTTAATAAAAATTTATACAATCAACACAGCTAATAATAATAATGGCTGACTATCTCTACCGTCTTCTTCGCAATCACATTGCAATGTCCAAAGAAATTGATTTGGATAATGCTGAACCTCGTGCTGTCTCTGTCAGTCAAATTGCAACCATTAGAGATCATATCCTGGTTAAATGGGACAATAAAAAGTATCCCGCAGAAGTTCTTTCTATTTTTGATGATGGTTTAATGGTTAGGTGTATGAAGCAAGAATTAATATTTTTGAGATGGCCAGCTGTAGAAGATGATCAATTATATCGTTAGGAAAATGTGATACAGAAAATATAGATACCAAAGGTAGTTAAAAGGGGGTGCTACATTATTACAGAGTTAGATAACTGAAAATTGAGACTGATTAAATATTTGATTTAAAGACCAAAGTCTACATGTGATTGTTAAAAATGAATGTACATTAATATGGCTTATAATTAACAAAGATTTATTCATTAATCCACATAAAGATGACTTAAGTTTTGCTTTATGTTAAAAGTTAAAAAGAAGCGAAGTTACCCAATATGATTGATAAACCAACAATTTTAAGTCAACTATCGAAGCTTAAAACTTATGACCGACCTTAGAAAAGCGAAGATTAGAGCTATCTGATAATGGCCTATTACAGCGCTTATCATTATATGTCAAACTGAAGACAATACAATTATTTACTTCAAGCTTGCAACAACAAAAAATGAAGCTATATTTATCAACGTTGCTGCTCATACATAGTTCACATATCTACTTACTTTCTTTAAAATACAAATATATCAACATTAAAGTTTTTAAAGCCGTGTATAGCATACGTGCATTTTTTTTTAAAAGGTAAATATCGATTATTTAACCTAAATTACTCTTGAATTTTCCAGCACTAGGGCCGGAGTGAAAAATTGGTTCTATTAATGTATATTTTTTTAGCTACTAAATTGTACAAGAGATGGCAGCTGGACAGCATTACGAAACATCACTTACTCTCGTAACTGTTCGTGGATAATTTTATCGACAACAAGCTCTATCGCCCTATTTATATTCCACTCGACTTCACTTCCCCTGCATTCAAACAAAACACGGGCAGCGAGCTTGTTGCTCTTTTAGCGCAGCTAAACAAACATTCGTTTCGCTTGAATTGATATCGTTGGTTAAGTACGTGTGCCTGGATAATAAGTGGGTAAATCCATTAGATCAAATGTCGAAACGTTTGTCCGACATGGAAGAATCCGATTGTAAAGAACGTACAAAGATGTATCGGTATTATGCTGTGTCAGATATCAGTCAGTGTCAGATATCATATGTGATTAGAAATTTAAAAATAACGTAAGGATGGCGATAGTGAAAGAAAAGAATATAGATACCAACGATGTTTTCGTAATAATAACAAGCTAAAAAATATCTATTCGGCATACAAATTTAACCTCATGACATTCCAAAGACGAGATGTACACTACTTACAACTGACATACTAATACGAACGTACGTCAGAACTCTACTATTCACTAAACTAAAATATTTAAACGACTGTTTGAAACCTGATCAAAATTGTAATGATACCTCGGAGACAAGTGAAACCGAATATTACCGAACATGTACGATGTGAACCCGACTCCCTACCGGATGTCGCTTTGAAATTAAACACCTGCGCATCGCGAGAAAGGGATGGGGCGAGTGAAACGAGGCGTCCCATCGGCAGATTGGGCGTAACGAGAAAACTAAAAAAAATAATTTAAAAACTCGACTGCCAGAAATAAAAGAAACAAAACACTGAAAATTTAAAATTAAACTTAATAGAACGAACAATTGTTCTCCCAATTTTATTAAGATTTATTAAGAAATAATAAAAATGTCACGTTAAAAACCATATTTTTAATTCTTATATTACCAGGTAGCCCAGAACTAGAGCTAAGCACTGTAGCCCAGGAGTTTTAAACTTTTTCTCATATTGTGTTTATTTACACAACATATATATTTTTTAAAAATCTGCCCACTTTTAATTCAATGTCCATCTTAATGATCTTCTGAATGTTTACTAGTTTACTCTAGCCGAAATGACGACCACCCACCATATTGCATGGATCATGACGTCAATTTTCTAAAGATACCCGAAATTGTAAGACAATTCTAAAGATACCTCATTTGTAAAAACCAAATAATCCGTTTCGGCTCTAGAGAATAACATCTGAACACATCCACATACATACATACATACATTTACACACACACACGCACACGCACACACACACACATATATGTTTATCAGATATACTGATAAACTTCTTTGGAATACGAAAGTAATGTAAAAAGGCATTAAGATAGCGCAATGAAGTCATATTTAATACTAGTTCCGTTACCTGGTGTCGTCAAGATGGATAAAATTGTCGCTTGCAAGAAATTTCTTGCTGCTTTATCAGACCAATATATTTATAGATATTAGTAGACCAATATATTTAGGAATTTAAATCCATCATTGAACACTGACAGTGAGAGAAAGAATCATATTTTTTCTGACACAAAACCTAAATTACATACATTCAGGAAACAGTTTTAGAATCACTTGTAATCAGTGACGTTATATTAAATACATCATTAGCTCTTTATGAGAGTCCTCCAAAAACAAGGTAATAATTTCGTCTTCAATATAACTATTTCTTTCGTACATGTGCCTTCTTTGATTCCCTGTCTTTTTCTTTATAGTCAACGTGTAAATGCTGCCTTTTTTTTGTTCCTGTTATAACAATATAAAGTGTCTGTTTAATATAACGCTATTGTTTATAATACTATATATTAACAAATGTTTAAGAAATCAATCTCCCGTATTGTTTCGTTTATTCACTATCTACTGGCAATTGGTATAATTAAAAGAGTCGTGTTACATCTCAAATCTCTAGAAGTTTTCTTTGGAAAATTTTCTTAAACACTTCTCCCAATTCCGTATTTATCATATATAAAAAGGTGAATTTTCCACTCGCGATTGATTTAAGATGACAAAATCTAAACTATCAAAATTTCCATAAATTCCAAAAGTTCCTTAAATTCTGTATAAATCAACATAAAAAATTAAAATAGTAAATATCGTATTTTCAGTGATGTTATCCTTGTTATGGTGTTGCCATAAACATCAACAAATTTTAAGAGTTTTCTGTTTTAAATTATGCCAACAAGACTTATTAGCTAGACTTATCAGCCTATTTTTCAAAGAAAATCCTATTCGAAAATTAATAGACATTTCATCGATACTCCTGGTGTTGCCATAAACATCAAGTAGTTTTATAGGAGTTTTTTTTATTAGGATAACCCAGTCCATAAGACTGATTAGGTTGTTATTGAACTTATTCTATCTGTCAATCACAGCCTATTTTCTCAGACATTATTTGATAATTAAAGAAACATTTCATCGATACTCTTGATGTTGCCATAAACATCAAGAACGTTTATAGTTTTTTTTTATTAGGATAACCTGCTAAAAAGATTTGTTAGGTTGTAATTGAACTTGGTTATTCTGACAACCACAGCCTATTTTTTTCAAACACCACGCAACGTAGGTAGGTGATTTTACTATAATTATACTTAGTTAAGACCAAAACCTACATAAAAATGGTAATTATCACTTTTAATTGTGACTTGGAGTATGTAGGGCTATGAGGAATTCCACGAACAACAATTTTTTATTTTTATTTTTCATCTTATCGTGTGGTTTCTATCTTATAAACAAAAGTTGGGAACATTACTACATAAAAATGAACAATTACTACATAAAAAATTTAAAAGTTATAAATATCGTTATTCTGTCCTGGTATCCCTTAAAATCAGGAAAGTATATGGTATTAGCGATAACGGATCAAAATTATCCTTAGGACGCGTATCCAATTAATTAAAAGAATCCTCATCACGCAAATTCGAGTCGCACGACCGCTTTTTACGGTACCGTACTGAAAAAAGCCTCATAATTTCATTTCATGTGATGTCTTTACATCCGTTCGTCCGTCGTAGTGCCACATTTCCTATAGTTTTAAATCTATGTGCCTGAAATTTTCAAATGTGAAATAAGATCATATAGAGGTCTCGAATAACACGTAGAAAATATTTTCAGAAAAATGTCTATACGATACATGAGTGACGGCGAAACATTTTTTCGTCCCACTCAATGGGATGTGATTTGATAGGTTTCTGAAAGTGAAGTCAAGGTTTAATTTAGCATTTTCATTTATAAGTTCAATTTGTGAAATATTAAGCTCCAAAATGTCGACTACCCCCCCCCCCCCTTCCTTCCACCTCCCTATAATATACAGTTACTATAATAAACAATTTTAGATTTCAATGCGTCTTGTAAGTGATATTATTTCGGTAACAACTTCAGGGCTAGGGATATCGTAAATGCCAAAAAGTACCGATAAATATCGTATCGATATATTTTAAAAGTATCGATATCGTTCTCAATATAGCGAAAAGAAAATATCGATATATTGATATATCGGTACGACTTTAAAGATAATATTAGCGTTCTAAAAATATATTGTATTTTGTCTAGTTTAGCTCAATACAATCTCAGATTACTAAATAAATACCAATCAGTAAACATTTCTTCTAATAAATCAAGTAATATAAAATCTGAAATCAAAAACATGGTCAAGAATAACTTCCTTGTTTTTAATCAAATAGCCTAGGTAAATAATAGTTTTTTATTCAAATACTTAGTTTAGGTAATAATTGATATTAAGCAAACAATCACCCAGGCAAACGAATATTTTTCTGACAGAGACAAAATGAAAAATCTTAACTTGATGTGCTCTGGTGTAAGACGACTTCTGTTAATGTACTGTGTGATGTACTCTGTATGGGTACTGTGTGATTTACAGCAGATGCCACTCTCCCAGATGAAACCGAGGACACAGTAGGTATTAAATACTTTAGCGCTATTTCTGTAAGGAGCGGGGTAAAATAGCGACTATCAAACCATAACTTTATTGGATTCTCTTTTCTGGGTAGGTATTCTGGGTTGGTCAAGATATTGTTTCAGTTTGCTAGGCATACACCACTTCGGTTTGAGCTTGAAATTGAATTGTTGCTTGCTGCGGACAACAGAGTTTAGTGTAGCTATTTCCGATACTTGATATTTTATATCGATATATCGAAATATTAAATATCTCCAAAAAAATTCGATATAAAGTATAAAAAATATCGATATATCGATATTTTTTCTACAAGCCTGTTCAGGGGATACATCTCCAGACAACTAAGGAATCCAACTTAATGCGTATCCTAGCACGAAAGCTTTTTGTTCTAAACGCTTAGACTTAATCAAAGTGCATCTATAAATGTTTGAGAATCCTTTTAAATTATTCTTATATTATAAATATAATGTAAAAAAATAAAAGGAAAATTTACATTAAACCTAAAATAGTCGTACACATTTGGGGTTATACCGCTAGTGCGAAGATCTAGACAGCCTGTGTCTACTTACTATTACATTTTAAACCTTGTTACATACACGTTAAATATTCTCATCCGGTCGTTTTTTTATCATAAATTACTGACCAAAATCATCAAACGCCGGATGAACATTTGCAATTTATTTTAGTAGTATGACATTGTACGGACAACATTATGTATAGTGGGATACATTATAATAATTATCAAAATATTCCGGGGGTCTCGCACAACCGGCCGCAGGTAACGTGGCCCAGCGCATCTGTCGGTGGGTCGCACCTGCTGTCGCAATCTGCTGAGCCAATAGAATTGGACGAGGCCGCAGGTTGCGTGCGATCGGGGATCGTATACGAGGCAATGTATACTTATTTATTTTTGCTTTACAAAGACAGTATATGTTCAAATATCGTGATAGAATGTTTCAATATCGTGAAATGTTATTGTAATTGTGATAATTTAATTATCACAATTACAATAACATTTCATATAATTATTAAATAAGAACACTCTTAAAGGACGGTACTATCTTAACCTTATATATCACATACATATCACACTACACATCAAAATTCAGAGTGTAGATCTATGAAAAGTTGTTTTTTTTTGTTTTCCATTCTGTATTATATTGTTTATTTTGTACGTGAGCTATATTGTTTTCGATAATTCGTCTCTTTGTAGTTTTGTATAACTTTGTACACAAAATTCAAATTGCACCAAATAGATTTAACAAAAAATGAGTGCAGTTAATAATCACTTAATGAAAAGTGGCAATGACTAATATTAAATAAAATATCGTGTTTCGCATTATTTATTTAAATGGCGCCTGTACGCAAATCCGAAGAGTAATTTCAAATAATGTAAATACGAAAATATCTTCGGAAATACTCTATTTAAATTTATTCATGGAAAAACGGTCAGTACTGGGTGAACGGGTCAAAGTCGTATAAATTATTCAATATTTTGAAAACCTTATTAGTTATTATCTAGTGAAGTTTGGATAACATTGATTGTTAGTTATAATATACCAAAGAGTAATGAAAAAACAATGAACGAGCGTTAATTATGTTGCTCAACTTTAAATATTTATTTATCCACATCATTTACACAGGGAATGTTTTTTTTAATGTATTGACAGAACAGTACAAAAAATAAAGTAATTTTCATTGTGTCATAGTTAATATTGATACGATAACTGATTACACAATAGCGTGGGTATTCTACTTTACATATGCACTGAATAAATTTTAAGGCTGATCGAAAAATAACTCGTCTACCTACTCATAATACAATAGATTCTATCATTCGTACTCGCACTGTAAAACGTCGTAAGTTTTATACCAAAATAAAACTAAAAAATAATGGAACAATTATTGTTCTTAAACCAAATTTCATACACGATAACGGAACTCACATTCGCACAGTTTTATTGCGAGCCTACATAAAGCAGGCAGGGATTCAATTCCACAAAACCCATCAGCGGCGCCGTCCCATCAAAATCTCTCCCACTCTACTCTTATTACACGGCCTATAACAGACTGGTCCCGCTATCCCGTATAATGGGAGTATCGGCGGTAGACCGCTCGCGACCTTAATGAAATGTAAGTACGCCGCCGTAAGAAATTCAATCACTTTCGAGCAACGCCGGTCAGGATAATTGGGCCGGAGGGCCATTAGGGCCTACAATGTTTTAGGATTTAACGCCGGACTAGCGCCGCGATAACTAAATCGAATCATAAGTTAACCGTTTTATAGGCGTGCAGCGCTTTTGGCGCGTCCGCCGCTCTGTCTGACGGTTGATGTCGGAACTTCCGACGTAGGATTATTTAATATTGAAAAACGTTTTTCGACTCATTATATCTCGTATATAACAAACAAATATCAAAACAACGTACAAAAAAACTTTACCTTGTTAATTGTTAATAAGTTATAATTATATACCGAAAAGTGTAACACATCGGTAGACACGTCACTAAGCACGTCAGTAAATTAAACCTAGCTTCTTTCCGTTAAATTCTCAGTGTTAATAAAGCGTATATTAAATTCATTAATATTATTTTTGTACTTATTATATGCATGACCGCTTGAGTACAACAATAAATTTGTTGCGTCGAGGCACCCTCCTTTCTATTAAATTTTTCTGTTTCGACTTTTCTTTAACGTACTTAATTCATTTAACTCCTTATTTCCGCTGGTCACAAAACCATAATTTCTGGAAACTATTAAAATTTGGCAAATATGAAAAATAATAAATATGAATATATTATTAGGAAAACAGCTCAGGTAAAATGGACAAAGAAAAGTTTCGAATTGTAGAACGATCATAAATAGAACTACACCAGTAAACCAAAACGAAAGGAAAATCGTTTTAAGAAAAAGAAATTCGAGTGTTAGTGATGAACGCTGAAGAGCGTGCCAAAATCCGTCGGCTGAATTTTCCGTTTTCTTTAAATAAAAGGCGTCGTGATATTTGTATTTATGCACTCGTATTCATAGTCCGAAGCGCTTAGTTCATTTTACTAATTTATTCAAGATTATCAGCTGTCAAGTAATTTAATTTAATAACTATTAATTAAATAATGACATACAATTAAATTTGGATTCCAGAGAAAACGTTCTTCAACCAAAAAGTAAATATGAAACAAACATCTTAAAAATTTAATAGATAATCCCTTCCTATATACTTTATAATTGCGGATATAACAAAGTTATTATTAAACGTAACGAGATTAACGGAACGGGATTAAATACGCAAAAAATAATTAATATCTCCATTAATTGTGCAATATTGACAAGCCAATTTACGAGTAATATCCAAAGTTTTGATATGGCGTCGCTGTAATGATTTATTAAAAAACGTCATGTTGTTTCTTAACTCAAATGTCCCGAAAGGAACGAATATATAAATTTAGAGAAATTAAGAAAATTAATACTTATAACAAATAATAGTAGAAATCAATGAAATTAAATAAGTATAAGGCATCGTGTGGTCCTATATTCTGATATGACGTCATCGTTTATAATGATCAACTATATCCTCTTACTTTTCATTCTTTTTTATATTTTTCAATACATTCATTTCCAATAGTTCTTCAAGTAGTCAGTTTGTGTTTGTTAACTTTGTTTCTTTTTCAGCCACATTCCTTCCTGATAACCTTATTGCAAAACCTAAATTCGATGTCGATAAGTAGGGGAAATTCATTTAGTTTTATACATCCCCGTTCATATACGACAGTCCATCCCGCCCCCACTTGGATGCGACAAGAGAAATGAGTTGGCAATTTCTTCTTTTTCGTTTCCTCTTCTCTTTCTTTAAGTTAAGTTATTTAACGATGATCTTAAATATTTCAATAAACCAACAAATATTTATGTAATTATTCCTTTTCGTTCTTATTTACATATTTATATTTGTTATTTCTATTATTATTATTATTTACTTCTCAATTATCCTTCTTCGGAATTATCCTTTATTACATAAGAACATAACGATTGCCATCCCAATCTCATTAAGTACATGTTTTTTTTCTAAATTGTCATTCTTATCTTCTAGAAGATCAGTAATGTAGTTTGGTTATGTGTAACTACAGTGTAAAAACCTACTAGCATATCAACCTACCTTTATCTATGAGCTGAATTACATAAAGCGACGTTTATGTCTCGTTAAAATCAGTACTAGAATTTGCTCACATACGCCACGAGAAAATTTTTTTTTAGAAACGGGCTATTATGGTTAATCGTAGAATGCTACAAACTAGTGCTTTTACTTCCCGTGTAAATGAGAAAGTCAAGATTAAATCACTTATTACCTTTATAAAGTAATAGAAAAAAAGGATAATTTTGAATCCATACATAGTATTATTACGTAGAACATCCTTAAATTAATTGCTCAGAAATATAGCAATTAATTTAAGCAGCTTTAAATTTTAAGATTTTCATAACATTTTTAAAATATTTATTTGTAAAATTATAAAATATTCGCATAATACACATATTCATCTGCGCAGTGGCAAGGTCAGTCGGACATGTCCCTGCCGCTTCTCCGGAAACAAAGCCCCGTAAAGCTCCCCCATGGCCAGCCGTTTGTTCACAATTTGTCTGTAATTGGAAGCGGGAGCTGTGACCGTATCGACACGACGCGAACCGTACATGCGCTGTCAATAGAGCTGAACGATTCGATGGATGAGAAAATAACAAATAAATGTAGGATCTCATTTATCGAATGTCCGACTGCTGCGTGGTACTCTTCGGAGTATTCGAAACTAGTGAACAGTTAAAGACTTAGAGCCACTTGTTGCTTAGAAATTCACAATAAATAATAATCAATCCATTTTATATAAATAGGGCGATTAGGTAAACATATACATGTTTACGAGTAAAAATCGAAAATGTGCATGTGCATATAAAATATAACCAGATAGGCATACAAATCAATAACAACCTTTCTATTTTTTCGTATTATATCTCAGTAAAATAACACTAAATGATACTGGCAAAAATGGGTCTAACAAGAAAATAATTAAAAAAGCTGACATTTTTAGGATATATAAAACCAAACAATCAGTATGGTGTAAAAAATTAAATATAATTTCTGGTCATAATTCAAAACAAAAGTAATTAAAAATAATTCAAAAATTGCTAATAAGAAATAAAAATCTAACGAAGTACATAACTTCTTAGAAACAATTACAAAAAATAATGAATATAAAATGTTTTTAATATATTACTGATATAAATGTGTAGCCATTGCCTACAAGTATTAAAAATACACTGTTAACTGACATTAACGTATCGTATATGTATAACGATTTTTACATTTATGAAACTGGTCAACAGGTAGTTAACATTCTATCTCGGTAAATTTTATCTTTGCCTTTTTATATTTACTTCTTGTGTTAAAGCAAATCAAGTCAGCAAACTGACGGTCAAATAAAGGAAAGTAAAGCATTTAAACTTCTATAATCCATTATTCATTAAGAACACGAACGATGGTGTTCTTCTAATAGGTAAAAAAATACGTTTAATTTTAAAAGATAAACAGTATAGATCTGGCCCCAACGCATGTCATCACACGCATAAACCAGGTTTAAACAGCGCTCTCCACACATTTATTTGAAGTTTAATATTTCACAAACGAAGATTAAAAATTAAAAGCTGAGAGTGGAAACTTAATTTTCTTTTGAAAGACTTTCTCAATGACGCCCTGCGTATACGCAAAAAATAAATATTTCGCTTTACACGTATGGAGAAGTAAACGCATTTTTTAAAACTATAGAAGTGTGAGGTTATGACGGACGGAAGAATGGACATCACGAAGTTATAAGTATTCCTAATTTTTCTACGGGACATCAGAATGGACGATTATTTATAAAAGACAAATTAGTTATAGAGTGAATAAATATGTGACTGGACCTGATGTACTAGCGTCCCACTGATGACATATCAGTGGACGAAAACACGATGGTGTATCAACGTATTTTGAATAAAATGGAGTAAACCTACGAGTTGTTTCATATAATACAACAACACCGAAAATTAAACCTAAATAACAAACAATCTATACACATGACCACAAAAATGTTAATGGACCTCGTCGCTATTCATAAAACATGCAGTCTGCTGCATATTGCAACGAATTAGCTTCAGAGTGCATCTAGAATGCAATCTCGGACGTGCCACTGCATTCCTCCTAGTATTACAGGCACCGAGCGTATCAGGCCATAACGCATATTCGCACGAGTTGCACGCAAATAAAGCAAATCTAGTTTCCTCGAGAGACGCCTTAAGAATTTCTCTTTGTTCGGTGAGATATTTCATAAAAATTGACTAAAAATAAAATGAATATATTGTCAAATATCCATTTTATTTGAACATCAAACTACAGTTTATAAAAATATGAATATATTTGATGCTAACAATTTTACACATTCTTCGCGCGGACAAAATACTGGATATATGACACCTTTCTGGATCTTTAAACTTCTTCCCTCTGGAGTGAACACCATGAAAGCGCATATAGTTTGATATTTCATTATGATACCGAAATTACTAACAGGTAAGTATAAATGTTGTTAAATTAAAAACATTAATGAAACATAAAATAAATACTAGTGGAGAATTATAAACTTACACGTTTATGATGGTTGCTTATAAAAGAATATCTGTCAATTGATTAGGTGATAGAAGAGTTGAATAATAAACCTTAATGATTCCTCTACAGATTTTAACCAAGCCTCTAATAAATCTGCAAAGTTTTATTAACATTTTTCCAATAAATTTTACGTGTTACGCGTAAAGATACGACCTCGTTATAATAATAACGAGACCGTATCTTGCATTGCATGCATAGATATGAATTTGTCAAAAAATTACTGTATACCATCGCAAAATTTCAGGAATGTCTGTACCGGTCTAGCAACGAGCTAAAACGATACAGACATTGCTGAAAGATTGCGATAGTACATGAATATTTTTCAAAAATATAAGTTCTATAATAAAGAATATATGCAATGAAGCGCCATTGCTTTCTATCTTTATAAATGATACGCTGATTTTAAAAATATACGAAACAAAATGCTATTCTTAGTGGAAATGCTGACTAATTGATTGACCGAATCTTTGACCGAACAGAAGGAACAATATATTCAAAAAGTTTAACCTCATTCAAATAATTGTAAATTAAATTCTATAGATATTATTGTCGGTATAAATATGAAAGAGTACGAAAGGAAAAGTCTCCATAATGAAGAATACAAAACTTTACATAGTGTTAGTAAGAATATTTCGATAAATGTAATGATAGGACAGATGAATTAATTTATGTATCGAGATTCGTTTAGGATAAATGGCAAAACAGTTGAAAATATACGTCAGAGACGGATAGTTAAGGAATGTAGCGAAAAGAGGACTCTGAAATATGTATGGAACAGTGATAATGGAAATTATATATCAAAGCGAGCTGTGAATGTTGCGTATTAGAGATGAAGATAAAGTGAGTGCGGTATAAATGATGTCTTTGAATGTGCGGTAACACTTAGTTTTATATATAAGACAAGAATAAAAGTTGAGAAAGAACGTTTCTCTAAAGATCACTAAAGGTCTCTTGATACGGTTCAAAACGAATACGGTAATGTCGGAAGTCTTTAAAGTCAGTAAATAAACCTGTTTAATACAAGTAGAACTCGCACTAGGAAAGTTTAGTACACAGTTAGTCAGTCAGTCAGAAAGTTTAGTACACAAATATTTATTTTAAACTATTTTCAAACATTAATATTATTTTCCACTATGTAAATATATCACATACCTAGTATATATCTCATAGGCGAAAAAAATGTTTTGCTTGCATTGTTAATTACTAATAAACTATTTTACGTACAATTCTCATTAGCTCTTCAATCTCAGGATATGATTATATATGAAATATTAGAGACGAATTAGATATAGGACTCGTGAAGAGGTCTAAAATCAACCTCATTAATGGACTATGACATTGCGTCTTTTACTAAAAATATATATTTCCATTCTATACAAATTTATAGTTTAATATTTTTGGTGCTACGGAACCCTCAAATATGACTCGCACTTGGCCGGTTTTATTCTTATTCGAAATGACACATCGTTAAATATTCATCACATGGTGAACACTGAATGAGGTGTTCACCAGGTCGTTCCTTCGATGATGTCGCGCGACGCTCGGTGTGCACGTACTGCAGGATGCTTATACCATTGCCGTTAACTTAAAATAGTGAATCCTAAGAACGGTGTAGGATACGAAAAACAATAGTTATAATCGTCGTATTAAGTTAACCTACAGATACCAATTTAACAACACTTGGTATATTGAATATATTTGGAGTTAATTTTGTTGAAATACATTATTCACAATTAAATGAAACTACGTGATCTAGTATTATTTCTACTTTCTTTAAGTTCTTTACCACGACCTAGGTTTCGTTGTATTACAACATCTTCAGGTGGGCTATTAGCAAAGATTGGAAAAGATCTTTGCTAATAGCCCACTTGTAATACAACGAAACCTAGATCGTGGTAAAGAACTTAAAAAAAGGAGAAAAATAATACTACATCACGTAGTTTCATTTAATTGTGAATACTTGGTACATTACCTATTCAAAACCTATTAGTACGACTTAACAAACAGCCATCGCATTGCACAATATAAATTCGTTGTGAAACGTACAACAATTAGCTACAGCAGACTGGAGTCGATAAGATTAATTCCAAACCAAATGACCGTCCAGTTTTAGTTTGAAACTCGTTCATCCCGAATTACCGCAATACGATACTGCGCAGATAATAATAATAAATAAGCTATTTATGAGCTTCTAAATTTAATGATGATTTCGTCTCGTCAAATACAAAGAGCATTATAAAAATGACATCACAATTCAGTATTGTGTTCCTTGTCTTAGCGTTAAGTATAAATTTATATAACTCGGTCTATTTAAGATTTAGCAATTTTTTTCTTCACTTCTCGTCAGCTTGTTCCTTGAAATCATGGTTTATGAAATTAAACAAAATACGCAGATACTCTAATGTTTGTAAATTTAATATGGTTAACGATTGAATATTTACAGATATCGTTGAACTAATGAAAAATTAGTTAAGTGTTCGAGTGACGGAATCGTTTCAAAAATTTAAGGTTGTTCGGATTATTCAAACAATACGAACTATTCCGATATTTGAATAATTCGAATATTTGAGTTTTCGATTCAGATTTTGAAAATAATTCCACTATTTGATTTGAATCGAATATCAATTACACATTTTTCAAATTACAAATTTGTTTTTCTTTTCTATTAATACGTTAAATATTATATATATAAATATATATATATATATATATATATATATATATATATATATATATATATATATATATAGATTAATTTTCTCTAAATTTCCGCAACCAGCTTATCCAGATTGAATTTCAGTTTTAATTTTATAGATCAACGGTGGCAACCGTTGATCTATATTAGCTAAATTATAAAAAAGTCGTGCTAATAAATAATCTGTACATGTCAGGTCCCGAACACATTGTGCTTCTACAACGACGTGATGTACAGAGACACCGACGATAAATGTGGTATACAATTTTATATGAATAAATAATATTTTTTAAGAAAAATGATTTATAAAAATTTATATCATCTGAACATCCTATAAGTTAGGATTTTATGGCATTTACATTGTCTTAACCAGTAAAGGTTTTGTATGCAAGCGTTATTTCACTGCGTTTAGTCTTTAAAAACTGCAAAAAATATGTTTTATTACATTATATAGACCTACTACCAAAATTGTGCTTAATTTACAAATTCACAATTAGTACCAACGATTTCAGAAACTTTGTAAACTATTCTAAGTCTATATTTTCTATTTTTCTTTTTTTATGTTTGCAAAGGGTTGATACTTCCCAATATATCGGTATACCTGCTTTTCGTTTTATGTAGTGTGTCATGTGTGAACCTCGTTAATAATTTTGGTCTAAATTTTGTCTTACGATGAGGTGTTAATCTCGAAAAAAATTTTAAAACATAGAAAAGGAATAGTTTCAGAGACGCAAGCAGTCATAATGGCGTATATTAATATGTCGCTATACTTGTTAGTATATATGTATATAGAACACACAGCTGTGTTAGTATATATGTATATAGAACATAAGAAACTGAGCGAATAAATCGTCTCATATTAAGGGCAGTTAGAATCGTTTTCCGTCATGTCCCTGGACAGCAATCGAGAGAATTATTCTGATTTCACTTAATAAACGTCAGCATTTTTAGCAGAATAAATTGTTTCAAGGAATTTTAACAGTTTTAGTGAAAGTACTTTTTTCTATTCCGCTTCTTATCCGCAGTCGTACATCGCGGTCAGACAATTCATACACGAAAATACGTTAAGCAGATTATGCTAAAGAAGGGAATGAAAGTCAACCAACCAAATGTGTGTGAACACGTATGCACAGAATTTCGCAGTCATCTAAGTATTCTGATATTGTTGATAGAAGTTAATGGAAATAATTTTAAATAAATGTTTTATTTAAATGTACGTAGTCAGATTATTGACGATGTTGTTTGATAATGAACAATTAAAGAGATGCTTTCTTACAAATCATTTAGAACCTTAATATATAGCAAAAATAAAAAAAAATGATGACTTTCATTTTACAGATATGGAGAGGTACTTTAAACATGTCTTCTTTTTAATATTTTGCTTCACATTGACTGAAATTCCTGTCCGAAGCATACACTTACAAAATTGCATGCACATAGGTTTAAAACTCTAAATACCATGAGGCTTTGACAGACAAATAAACAGATATGACGATATTATAAAAATTCTTTGTTTGGAACCGTGAAACTCAGCTTTGCTATATATATATATATATATATACACCTTTTTTTGCTTTGCGGACGTATATAATCGACTGTTTTCATAAATTTACCAAACGTAAATAACTGCAAGACTTTGTTTCAAACTGAATGTGACGAGTCCATCGTAATCTAATGATTCAAACAATACCAATGGTAACAATCGTGCAATTTGATGATAAAATTAAACACAACGACAGAACAGAAGCGTAATACGCCCCCTTAACCGAGCTGTCCGAAACACTGCTACTCTTTGTTACTGCACTACGCGGTGGTCCATTATTAGCGTGCTATTTGTTAATAGGTATAAACTTTAGTTATCGCAACGAGTGGTTTACAGGGAAACAATTTCATAAACAACGTGCGTAGTGACCGCCGCTTGCACACTGCGCAGTATCGTATTGCGGTAATTCGGGATGAACGAGTTTCAAACTAAAACTGGACGGTCATTTGGTTTGGAATTAATCTTATCGACTCCAGTCTGCTGTAGCTAATTGTTGTACGTTTCACAACGAATTTATATTGTGCAATGCGATGGCTGTTTGTTAAGTCGTACTAATAGGTTTTGAATAGGTAATGTACCAAGTATTCACAATTAAATGAAACTACGTGATCTAGTATTATTTCTACTTTCTTTAAGTTCTTTACCACGACCTAGGTTTCGTTGTATTACAACATCTTCAGGTGGGCTATTAGCAAAGATTGGAAAAGATCTTTGCTAATAGCCCACTTGTAATACAACGAAACCTAGATCGTGGTAAAGAACTTAAAAAAAGGAGAAAAATAATACTACATCACGTAGTTTCATTTAATTGTGAATACTTGGTACATTACCTATTCAAAACCTATTAGTACGACTTAACAAACAGCCATCGCATTGCACAATATAAATTCGTTGTGAAACGTACAACAATTAGCTACAGCAGACTGGAGTCGATAAGATTAATTCCAAACCAAATGACCGTCCAGTTTTAGTTTGAAACTCGTTCATCCCGAATTACCGCAATACGATACTGCGCAGTGTGCAAGCGGCGGTCACTACGCACGTTGTTTATGAAATTGTTTCCCTGTAAACCACTCGTTGCGATAACTAAAGTTTATACCTATTAACAAATAGCACGCTAATAATGGACCACCGCGTAGTGCAGTAACAAAGAGTAGCAGTGTTTCGGACAGCTCGGTTAAGGGGGCGTATTACGCTTCTGTTCTGTCGTTGTGTTTAATTTTATCATCAAATTGCACGATTGTTACCATTGGTATTGTTTGAATCATTAGATTACGATGGACTCGTCACATTCAGTTTGAAACAAAGTCTTGCAGTTATTTACGTTTGGTAAATTTATGAAAACAGTCGATTATATACGTCCGCAAAGCAAAAAAAGGTGTATATATATATATATATATAGCAAAGCTGAGTTTCACGGTTCCAAACAAAGAATTTTTATAATATCGTCATATCTGTTTATTTGTCTGTCAAAGCCTCATGGTATTTAGAGTTTTAAACCTATGTGCATGCAATTTTGTAAGTGTATGCTTCGGACAGGAATTTCAGTCAATGTGAAGCAAAATATTAAAAAGAAGACATGTTTAAAGTACCTCTCCATATCTGTAAAATGAAAGTCATCATTTTTTTTTATTTTTGCTATATATTAAGGTTCTAAATGATTTGTAAGAAAGCATCTCTTTAATTGTTCATTATCAAACAACATCGTCAATAATCTGACTACGTACATTTAAATAAAACATTTATTTAAAATTATTTCCATTAACTTCTATCAACAATATCAGAATACTTAGATGACTGCGAAATTCTGTGCATACGTGTTCACACACATTTGGTTGGTTGACTTTCATTCCCTTCTTTAGCATAATCTGCTTAACGTATTTTCGTGTATGAATTGTCTGACCGCGATGTACGACTGCGGATAAGAAGCGGAATAGAAAAAAGTACTTTCACTAAAACTGTTAAAATTCCTTGAAACAATTTATTCTGCTAAAAATGCTGACGTTTATTAAGTGAAATCAGAATAATTCTCTCGATTGCTGTCCAGGGACATGACGGAAAACGATTCTAACTGCCCTTAATATGAGACGATTTATTCGCTCAGTTTCTTATGTTCTATATACATATATACTAACACAGCTGTGTGTTCTATATACATATATACTAACAAGTATAGCGACATATTAATATACGCCATTATGACTGCTTGCGTCTCTGAAACTATTCCTTTTCTATGTTTTAAAATTTTTTTCGAGATTAACACCTCATCGTAAGACAAAATTTAGACCAAAATTATTAACGAGGTTCACACATGACACACTACATAAAACGAAAAGCAGGTATACCGATATATTGGGAAGTATCAACCCTTTGCAAACATAAAAAAAGAAAAATAGAAAATATAGACTTAGAATAGTTTACAAAGTTTCTGAAATCGTTGGTACTAATTGTGAATTTGTAAATTAAGCACAATTTTGGTAGTAGGTCTATATAATGTAATAAAACATATTTTTTGCAGTTTTTAAAGACTAAACGCAGTGAAATAACGCTTGCATACAAAACCTTTACTGGTTAAGACAATGTAAATGCCATAAAATCCTAACTTATAGGATGTTCAGATGATATAAATTTTTATAAATCATTTTTCTTAAAAAATATTATTTATTCATATAAAATTGTATACCACATTTATCGTCGGTGTCTCTGTACATCACGTCGTTGTAGAAGCACAATGTGTTCGGGACCTGACATGTACAGATTATTTATTAGCACGACTTTTTTATAATTTAGCTAATATAGATCAACGGTTGCCACCGTTGATCTATAAAATTAAAACTGAAATTCAATCTGGATAAGCTGGTTGCGGAAATTTAGAGAAAATTAATCTATATATATATATATATATATATATATATATATATATATATATATATATTTATATATATAATATTTAACGTATTAATAGAAAAGAAAAACAAATTTGTAATTTGAAAAATGTGTAATTGATATTCGATTCAAATCAAATAGTGGAATTATTTTCAAAATCTGAATCGAAAACTCAAATATTCGAATTATTCAAATATCGGAATAGTTCGTATTGTTTGAATAATCCGAACAACCTTAAATTTTTGAAACGATTCCGTCACTCGAACACTTAACTAATTTTTCATTAGTTCAACGATATCTGTAAATATTCAATCGTTAACCATATTAAATTTACAAACATTAGAGTATCTGCGTATTGTGTTTAATTTCATAAACCATGATTTCAAGGAACAAGCTGACGAGAAGTGAAGAAAAAAATTGCTAAATCTTAAATAGACCGAGTTATATAAATTTATACTTAACGCTAAGACAAGGAACACAATACTGAATTGTGATGTCATTTTTATAATGCTCTTTGTATTTGACGAGACGAAATCATCATTAAATTTAGAAGCTCATAAATAGCTTATTTATTAATCAATTTTTAAAATTATTTTTCACTAGTGGTTTTTATACAAATTGCGAAGGAGGATAAGTCATAAGTGAAGAGCGTTCACGCGTATTGCAGCGTATATATTTAAATTTACAAATGTTTTGTATGCATATTCTTATTTGACTCACTTTTATTATTAATCACTTTTTAAAATTGTTTTTCACTAGTAGTTTTTATACAAATTGTGACCGAGCATACGTCACAAGTGAACAGCGTTCACGCGTATTGCAGCGTATATATTTAAATTACAAATGTTTTGTACGCATACTTTTATTTGACTCACTTTTATTATTAATCAATTTGAAAATTGTTTTTCACTATTGGTTTTTATACAAATTGTGAAGGAGCATAAGTCATAAGTGAACAGCGTTCACGTCTATTGCAGCGTATATATTTAAATTTACAAATGTTTTATACGCATACTTTTATTTGACTCATTTTTAATTAGTAATTGCAATGAAAATGAGAAAGTGATTGCAATAAAAACAGATTGTGTAAGTATATATAAAATTTAAAAAAATCTATTATTCTAATGTCGAAAACATAATTAAATTATTCGAACAATGCGAACGTAATTCCTAAGTATTTGTACGTTTCTAATAGAGACGAGCAGATAGATGTACATTATATTACTGACGAAAAAAGGGTTAAGGCTATCCATATTATTTTTATTAGAGATAGCATGATACTAAAGATAGAGATGCTTATAATTTTACTACTATATTTATTGCCTCGAGTGGAGATTACGAAATATTTATGAATTCTTGATTACAAGAAATATCAGGTAATAAACGAGACAATAAATTATTAATACGAGTTGACAAACGCACTTCACGCCACAATAACAATGACCCACAGTAGAAGTGCGCACTTGGCATTACAGTAGGCCACGGCGCATTGCATACGTCGCGTTGTCGGCATGTAACGCGGTCGGAATGCACAAATGGCAGAGCCGCCATTAGTCACGATGCAGCCGCGCGCCGCTTTCGAAACCTTGAGCTGTTCTACCCACGATAAAAGCAACGGGTTAGTGATTGGATTTTGCCTCGATATTTTATTGCAAAGTGAGGTCAAAGCTTAACGTTGTGGGAACATAGGAAAAAATATTTAAAAAACACCATATAAGGATATTTGGCATTAAAAATTAAATTAACCAAGGATTTTGGTTCATAAGAAAAAACTTTTATATTTTATATTTATGGATGATTGGCCCATCTTTGCGGTTCCATGCCCTGATGGAATCTTATTATTGTGGTAATATTGACCGTCCGGCCATCCGTATGCTAAAAGCTCACTTCTGAACTAAGATTTAAAAATTTATGTATATGTAGTTTGCTTGGCTCCAAACCATAACATGGTGTTTAAAATTATGTATAACGTTATTTCAAGAAGGAGACCATAGATGGTAAGGGAGCTTTTTTTATAGTTAACCAGTAAGCCACCCGACCACTCAAATCCCAACTTTCTCGAATGAAGTAGCTATGAATGTGACTTATCTTATTGACTTCTCTTGTATTATTTTGCCTTTAGATACAAGAACGGCAGTACAGCCATAGACGGATTTTAATTTCTGTGTTAGATTGATATAATGATCGATTTAAATATACGTCTGATTGAGATTTCAATGTGCCTTCTTAATCAGAGTTCGAGTGATTATTCTACAAGTAGTGCAGTAATAAAGGCTAAACCTCGAAAGTAGAGAATCATCGAAAATTTGCATACACCTTCATTATGAGGTACTAAAAATGGTCTAATAAGTCTGATAAGATATCGTGTCCGCCAGTCGAGATATTGAAGGTCGAAGTTCAAGAAAATCTTTTTTGTTGGCAAGTAACTCACTTTTTATATTTCCCATGTCATTAAAGGTTCTTAGAAAATTTGTAGAAAATTAAATTCTCTACAACTGTACATAGCTCCCATCTGATTACAGGATAACGCTATGAATAGTGCCGAGCTAGATGCATAGTGCGCCTTAACAAGTTAATTATATGAAAGAAGTATTATTATTACTATAAATAAAGTTAATCAAATTGTTCATTTATAAAACAATATATAAAGAAAGAAAATAAACTTACACAAACTGTAAGTTGTTGAAATTAGGAAAGAGGTTTAATCTTTACGAAGTTTAATCCTTATTGCATTACGAGCGATAGCGATATTTCCGTACATTTCTCTTTTAGTGTATCTGGTAAAAGATTGATATTAATTACATGATATTATTAATCGGTACATATTTTTTATTTTTTCCGTTTTTTTTATATACAATGAAGCTTTCAAATAATAAGTCGGTTATCTACCGTTTATTGCGATGCACATTTATATCCAGTTTCATTAGCAAATTTAAAAGTCGATTGTAAAATCTAACCTCCAATAGCATTAAATTTATAAATTGCAAAAAAATTTCATTTATCTTATTTTCATTCATGTCAGATTTACCTTTATGGCTCGTAGTGTTGTAACAAGATGGTAGAATTTTAATACGTGCAAAATAAGTAGCCAAACAAAAAGAAAAACATCTAAAAAACAAACACGTATTACGATAAGAATAGCCCATCAATCTTGACAGTTACTTCGAAATGAGCCGATAAAAAGCGGATACTGAGATTATTCAATGATAATGTGGCACTTTCACGTGATTCAATTTAGCTAAGCGATATAACTTCACGTAGATGTCTGTTCTTCAAAGCATTTTCTCCCAAACAAATACTCAATAACAGGGATATATGCAATGACGTTATATCATCATATTAAATAGACGTGCCATTGACGCTGTAAAGATGGTCTTCAAAATATAAAGTGACTGTCTATCTCTTTCACATAAGCTATACTCTTTTACATAAGCAGTTTCTTTCACTCTACTTCTTACTTTACAGTCCGTGTGTAACCGCTAATTGAAGCCACGTTTTATTGTTCGTTTTATAAAGGAGAACATATAAGTACAATTAGATGCACGTTTATATGTATGAATGTTAAACTGAAAGCAGTTATTAGTTAAAAAAATTATTTTGAATTTAAGATTGTTTACTTAACTATTATTATGATGGCTAGGAGAATCAGAAGCTGCTTTCGAATTTATGGCTATTCCTTTCTGTTCAAATCATTATGGATACAGCCTAAATCCTAGGTCATTTAGTAGAACGATATAAAAAAAATATTTATTTATACTTAGTTGAGAAGTTTTCTGTTTTTTATAATCAACTAAATCTTTCGACCCATTTTCAACTAGGATGTGTTCCTTTTGCACCACATTAAACGTTCATATTAACGCTAATACGTTTTTCATTGAGGTATAAAAATAACTGTATCAACAAAGAAAATACCTGCATCGATGTATGTTATCATTACATCTTCAGATAGTAAATATACTCGTAACATCGAAACCAACCTGAAACAGAAGAAAATATAGTTATATTTAAAACAATTTCACAATACATTCAAACAAGTCTAAGGAGCACCGCAGCCTTGTTTTAAGAGCAAGTAACTTGAATGATTTTTCATCGGTTCTTGTTACAATTCTGCCCAAAGCCTGTCATATTAATGCGGGCGTCTTAATTGTCTAAAAGTTGTACATCATGACTGACGAGCTCGTGTCATGAAGTCGAACGTAACTATTTCGGTCGAATGTAACTATTTTGTATTCATTCATTTAATAATTTCATAAACCCTATAACATTATCATTAATTCTAAATACTAACTCATGTTTACGAATATGTAACGAATTTTGAATATTGAAGAACGTTAATTGCAAAATAAGAGGCTGCAGAATAAGCAAAGGTAGGAAACTAATCGTATTGAATACAATACTATCATTTCCTTTGTAATTAATTCACTGTTAATAAAGAATCGATCTATGTAATGTGATAAAAATAATTTTGAAATCATGCTTTCTGTTATCAAAAAGTTTTCATTTTTTTTCTTTCAACTCCAATAATTATTTTTCATTTTCTAGATCTAGACATAGACTTCGTATATCGTGATTGTTCCTTCATTTGCTCTACCGACGTTAATGTACACTGAAAAGCTTTGAAATGGGTAAAGCCCGTACTCCGGTACTCCGATGCCTAGGCCCCGTTTTTTCCAGATTATCTAAGTCTACTTATCCGCCTGCTTAGGGTCACTACCTGAATAATTTGCCAAGTCGCGTGGTCTGCGAGGTTACGTTAAATACACCAATTTAAAGTTAAATATCTAGGCGTCAATCGTCAATGCAACGGCAGAAAGAATCTTCGTTTATAATCTATTTCATGTCAAAAAAATTAGTAATAAAAATATTAATGATTACGAACCATTATTTTTGGATAGTTTTACAAAAAATTGGAATATAAAAATTTGTAGGCATCAATTTAAATTCACCTAACACTTGACCTTTACACATTTAATATCGTCATTGATTATTTTATACAATTTTAATCTAATATTAGTAATAGAAGCATTATTCTACGAAGTATTATTTTGGACTATTTTTGTTCAGTCTAAAATAGTAAAACAAAATAACATTTGTTTTAATGTTATCAAAATTATAATGTCATTAAGCAAACGACTCGAAGATTGTATTGTACCTTACACAGGTTGTCAGTTACCACGACATTGTTGCCATGGCAAGAATGTCTTCTGGATTCATCTCGAAAATATAAAACGAAAATAATTGATAACATTTATTGACGTAGCCCTTTATCAAGGAGAAATAATTTAATTTTTTATTTTCCAAAAAGGTTGTTTTTATTTTCAAGATTATCTCAATCACAATCATATGTAAATATTTTATTACCATAAATAGAAAAAAAAACTAACGAAAAACACTGAATTATAAGTGTAACCGCTTTTTTTTTCTATGACATTACATTTGTACCGTTCAATATTCAAAGCCGATTGAAGGATTCGCCGGGTCGCGTGGTTTCCTTTGGATGATGCCAGATGGCGCCCGAATTGCGCGAACTGCAGAACACTTAACCCTCGCGTTAACTTGGAAATATTGCATCTCGACAACGAAATAAAAGACGAATTATTGATTATAATAATCGTATTTTGTACTCTTGCTATATACAGCAATTTAATAAATCGTATACACATATACGTTTATATTTAGACAATTTTAAATTTATTTTTTCCACATTTTCTAACATTTGAAACCACGTATTTCTTCTTACTAAACCCTTTTTATAATTACCCTTACTTTGTTTGCTATTCAAACAAAACAATTAAATTTATTTAGCTTTCATTCGTAACCAAAACGTTATGCATATTGTAAGTATTCGACTTGACCTATAACTGCACAACACAATATGACCACAAGTCCGTGAACTCGTTTTGCAACAAACCAGTTCTCCGTAGAGAACAAGGCCCATTCTGAGCGTGACAATGTTTTCGATACGGCGCTGAATACTGCAATTCTGAAAGACAAATCGAGCCTGTCTCGAGAAACGTTACGGATTAAAGTTAAGACTACTTTCATCGACTCAATAGATCTATACCTCATATACCTCTTAGCAAGGCCTGCTTTATTCATTCGTACTGTTCTTATACGCTCTTAAAAACGAGACAATTTATGTCTAACGTATATATTTTACTGGCCATAGATTGGAATAAATTTAATTTGAATGAATGCTGACTTCTAGAATTGTTTAAGTATAGTTTATGTACCAATCGCTCTTAAAAACGAGACAATTTATGCCTAATGTATGTATTTTAGTGGCCTTAGATTGGAATGAATTTAATTTAAATGAATGCTGACTTCTAGAATGGTTTAGGTATAGTTTAAGTACCAATCACTCTTAAAAACGAGACAATTTACGACTAACATATGTATTTTAGTGGCCTTAGATTGGAATGAATTTAATTTAAATGAATGCTGACTTCTAAAATAGTTTAGGTATAGTTTAAGTACCAATCGCTCTTAAAAACGAGACAATTTATGCCTAACGTATATATTTTAGAGGCTGGAATGAATTTAATTTGAACGAATGGTGATTTTTAGAATGGTTTAGATATAGTGTAATATTAATCACAGGAATTGGACGAAGTATTTGCTATTGTACTTTCCTCAGTAATACTAAATGAAAAGACCATGAATGAATCTTTTTGGCAATGGCTACATACGTAAATTTTAAGAATTTAAGTTGTTAGTTTAATTCGGGCTCCCAAGGCATAAAAAACTTTCATCTAATGTATAATTAACATTTGGACAGGTCTGCACTTGTGGCCAACATTATTTTTCAATACTCTGGTAAGTCTCGCGTTGATCTATCACACGTTTTATTAAACATATTTAATAATGAAAACCTGATAAGGTGATCGTAGTGGAACTTGTAGTTAATGGTTGTCTTACAAACAGCACAAAAGTGCTACTGGCATTTATCCAATTTAACCGATAGTTTTTATATAACACTGTCACATAAGCTTCGTACAACGTAGAAAATTTATTTAACTATTCAACTACGAAAAATAGCGTAACCTTCGTAGAATATCTTCAATCTTTTCGTAAACTTTGAGAAAAAAATCGTAAAATATTCTTAACCTGATAACTAAATTATCACTAAGAAAAAATATCGATTTTAATTTTTCTTTCACCACTTTCACGAAATTTCATATAAAACTTGTCTAATAGAATTAAAATTAAAAATGTATCTCTAACATTATCTAACATGGATTTGACATCTTCTTCACTTTCATGCAAATTCCCGTCTTCCTTTCATTATTGTAAATCTTTGCATCTATTTCGTTATTATGTTATTACTACGGAGATATAAAGCACTTTCACTATGTGAAACGTCAAAAGAATGCAGAAATATTTTGTGGAAAACAATTTTCAATTCTTGGAATGCGAACCATCGTAAAAGTCGAAAAACAGGCTTTGACTGAGAAGGGTTTTGTGTCAGATAAAGTTAGATAAACTTTTCTGCTACGAAATGTTTTCTTACTTCATTTCAAGTGTAAGAACATTTTGTGGTAACTATTATTTCGATTTTGAAGCGTTTGCAATTAACATATTCAATGACACTATCAATTTTCATGAATGATGGAATTTGTAACATTTCACAGGGTGGACTACTTAATTGACAAACGAGTTGTGTCAATCGCATTTAGATTAGGTTTTTCTGGTAAGTTATCTTAGCTTATATGTGACAACGATTGTATGAATGAATATATAAAATAAGTAAAAAAAACCGCGTCGATTTTTGACAATGACTTCTTTCTTTTCTTTCCAATTTTCCTTTTTTTTCTCGACTCGACTACGAAACTAAAGGGGAAATAATAATTTTGATATCTGTATATACATATATCCGTACATATATCTGCAAGCTATTCTAGTAAACATAAAACCACATAAACGATTTTCTTTTTGCAAAATATTGTATGTCGAATGAATGAAAACTGATTCTACAGGTACGTCGAAGATATATAATTTGCAATGCGACGGTTCGGCTTCTAGTGTACAAATTGTTTAGCAAAACTTGTAATTGTTTAACTCATTATTTGTTTCTGTGAAATTACTGTTTCTGCTACATTGCGAGTTTTACAACCTTACCGATGTAACACTGTTCCCACTGCATTGCAATACCACTATAAACGCAAATAGAAAAATAAATCATGTGTCAAGTTTATTACTCTGACTTAGTTTTATTATTAAGCTCTTTGGAGTCACGATAAAGTTAACTCTATAGCATCCCTGAGATTTTAAAGAACGTGTTAATATTAGCAAAATCGATCAAGTGGTTTTGAAAACAGTAACGGTCCAGCAACATACATCACGCACCAGAATTTTAAATATTAGTATAGATTAAAGTACAAGCAAAAGACGAAAGCAAATAATCGCTGAGCGAAAGGTACAAAGACAGGCAATACATTTTTTTTCAGTATACTTCTTTTCAAGTCTTTCTTCTATGTAAACAAAAACCTTTTTCTTTCTTACTTAATAGCGTAGTCAATTATTGTAATGACAAATATTTAACTTCAGTACATCGTATATAAATGCTGAATAAGATATTTTGAAAAGTCCAGAAATCTCAACAATGGGCACAAGTTTAGATAAGCCTCAGAAACTATAATGAAAAGTCTGATACGCCCAAGTTAACAAATGGTATTTAGATTAAACTTTTAATTACAGTGGTGCTGCTTTTCTTTCGACGTGGCGATTCTTTAATTTATAACCTTTTATTATCGTACAAGAAAAGGGGGTAAACGTTTTCTTAATCGCTGAACCGTAACAGTTCAAAATAGCTTAGCTACGCGTACGCTCCACGCTCAGTTTAACTATTTCTGTCAGCAAAGAAAAACAAATAACGAAACGAAACACAAGCCGAGGTCCCGCGAGCGCTTGAACCTAATACATTTACCCTATCAACCGCAAAACCCACCTTCGTCTAAATCGAGCCAACAAACGGTAAGGCAGACGCCGTCGCAACACAAAGAGACCGCCGTCTGCGGCCTACCGGAAGCGGGAGATGAAAAATCTCGGCGGATGCTGGAAGGCCGACCTGATTACGCGCGACGGCCGTGGATTCAATTTCGTCGAGCTATTTGTTTCCCGAGTCGCGCGTGATTCTCGCGCGTGGTCTGCGCGATGTGTTTACTCTCCTTTAGAGATGAGCTCTACGATACCATTCTGATGTCGATTTCATAAAAATATTTTAGGTATCGATATGAGCGCTTTAAATATTATACTAACTTTTTTCTTACATGATCATAAAAAACTCTACGTAACTTTGAATTAGTCTTATGTAAAATATATAATGTTGGAAGAGTTAATTAGTATCTTCGTTGTTTAATATTATTTTGTCGCAGAATATGCTACACGTCTAACACAAACACAAAAAGAAAAGAATCCCAACACTTTATATTTACTTTCATCCATAATACTTGAAACTAATTATTTATTTTAATTGTAATTTCAAATAACTTAAAAACAAGGTACACAATTATTAACATTTTTTAATTAATTATGAATGTTCGACCTCCACTTCATTGAATTATTGCTTTGTTAAGTCTAAACTCTAAACCTATAAATTAAACTGACAATTTTTATAAATCGATATCACGTAAATGATCTCTAACTTTAAGGATCGAATGGCTTATATGCAACAGGACATAACACAAGTCTCAAATTCTTCGGCTGTCAACAGCTGACCTGAACAGATACAACTGGTACTAATAGCTAGTTGCTTTGCCGTGCCCTCTCCTTCCCACTGTCGTGTGTTAGTGGAATTAAAAAAATAAATCGATAATTTCCATTGCATTTTAAACGCCGGAAGATACTGAAGTTCTTACTTAATTAATTATAAGAAAAAAAATTAATAAAATAATAATTTAAAAGAAAAAAATAAAATAAATTGACAGGAAAAAAACAAAATAATTTGTAAGAAAAAAAAATAAATTGACAGGGGCTACTCTAGGGGGTTTATTATCTTAACAAATTACATGAGTTCCCAGATTTCGGGGAGAAAACCAGTATTTTCCAAATATCCCGAAATTTAAAATAAGATTTTTGGCTTTTTAAATCTTGCTCTGAAAAAAGACAAGGAATTTTAGATAAGACAAATTATTTGCAAGCTCGGCGACACGTTAGTGGTAAAATAACTCTAGGAATATAGAATCTGTTGCGACGAGTTTAGGACCAAGACTATTAAATAAATTATAAATAAAAATATCCTCTTAACTCTGTGTTGTTCTTTTTTTCATGTGTTTTTTTTGAGTGTGCGTAAACCTGCATTGATAGTATCACAGCTAGCAGCTTGCTGCATTTTATGCTCATCTGTATTTAATACATCTAGAAATAATGTACAGTAGCGTATTTTTTAAAGTTATAATTCAAGGGTGAATTTAACTCCACACTTTTCAGATTTACAAAGTTTTCCACATAAGTGACAACTGTGTACTTTTGTAATTCATAAACTTTTTTAATTGAATGCATTTTTACACTTTTCAAGTAATCACGTAATTTTAACAGAGTGCGTCTTATAACACATTCCTATTGTTTAACTTGTGAATCTTATTATTAAAATTAATGGGATTTCACGTTGCACACAATATATTATTGCACCATCAAAAAGAGTTTCAACGCATCCAAAGAGATATAAATTATTTCACCATATTTCCCCTGTATTTTATAAAAATATACTTAACGTTCTAGCAGACACATACGTGAAAAGACGCGTCGACCTAACCTGAGCAGATTAAACACAATTAGTCCGATTAAACACAAACTTCCGACTCCCCAACAGACAGATGGAATTCAAATTTAACTTTAAATTCGATTTATAACATCAATTGACAAAGACGAATCGAGAGCGGCAGCCAGTCGGCACTCGGCACGATCCTTGTGGGACGCCGCCGCCTCCCCGCGCCCTCCCATCCGTCTTGCCTCTATCGACAGCGGCCGACATCACTCTTCATTTATAAACGACACGGCGCAATAGGAAACGTCATGATATTACAAGTGCCGTAATGGTTACAGCTTTCCTGCGTTGGGGTAGGTTAGGATGTACAGAGAAATTTCAATTGATATGACGATATTAGGTAAGAATTCGAAGTTGAAGAAAAGACCAGAAATTATATATACATCATGGTTAAACTGAGTTATGTAATAAGTGTCAGGGTAGTAATTATTGTGACTGTTCATGACAGTAGTTAGTAGCCAAAGGCTTCAAAGATCTGGACAGGATTAGGAGACTTTAGCTACTGCTGCTAGACATTGGCTGGTTCTTCAAAGATCTGGATTAGGAGACATAATATATATATATATATATATATATATATATATATATATATATATATATATATATATATATATGTATATGTATATGTATATGTATATGTATATGTATATGTATATGTATATGTATATGTATATGTATATGTATATATATATATATATATATATATATATATATATATATATATATATATATATATATATATATATATATTAATTACATTAGAAATGTTACTAGAAGGAAAATATATGCATAGGTTCGCATCAGGAACAAAGGTATGTGTTTCATAGTTTGAAATCATAGACAGATGCGCCGAAAAAAATTAAGAAATATACTATGAAACAAAGAATTGAGTGTGGATGAGGAGAATTGTGAAGCAAAAACCTAAGAAAGTAATATTGAGATCTTTTGAATATATAATACAAATGAACAAGGAACAACTGACAGAAAACAAAAAGAAACCTGAAGTAATGGGTGACAAAATATTAAAAGAATAATAATTTTTTGAAAGAGCTTAATGTGAAACTATAATAACAGGCGAGCACGCGTGAAAACCTTTATTGCAATCAACACAATAAATAGGGTCATGTAGCATTCCATCACTGTTTACTGTGTTAATTATGTACCTTTCTTGAGAAACATTACATTGATAGATTTTATGGAAAATGGCACTGGATTAATTATTTTACTTCGTGGGATGAACATTAACGACTTCTTAATTACTGTAATTTGCGATAACAAACAACAACCGGTTTTTCGTTCCCTAGCATCAGTTCAGCGAATCTCCGTATTCAAAGGTTATATAATTTTCTAATTTGCTTTGCTATAAAATGTTTTCAAATATGAATATATTTGGCGTTAATTTTGTATCTTTCCTAATACGTTGTACGATGTAATACAACGAAACCTAGATCGTGTTAAAGAACTTAAAGAAAGTAGAAATAATACTACATCACGTAGTTTCTTGTGTTGTAATACAACGAAACCTAGGTCGTGGTAAAGAACTTAAAGAAAGTAGAAATAGTACTACATCACGTAGTTTTATTTAATCGTGGATAAACTGTTTTGTTAAAATAGAATATTATTTGAGACCGATAGGTATACCGTTAAAACTTTTATTTTACAACTAACGAACGATTTGCATCATTCAAAATAATTTAAAACATTTCATATAATGCTTATTACATTTGATTAAAACCGTACTTTATTGTATTCGAAATAAATATTAATAAAATCAAGTTTACTCTCCTTTAGTTAGTCGCTTCATAATAGATATTCTTTGTAATGTAGTAATTTTGCTTATAATTACCACCTTACATCGTAGAAAAATAGTTAATTTCAATAATCATCGCTGTGCGTTGCTGATGCGGTTGTCATAGCAACTTGGTTGTGATAAAAAAATTTAGAAAGCATTTAAATAGCGTTAATGCTAGCATTACCGTAGAAGGCATTAACGGGGCATTAACTTAGCGACCGGCTCGCTTGGTAATTACGACTCACTCATGAGGTGAAAATCTTCGTATTTAGTCTCGCCTTGTACTTGGACACCTGATAACAGTTGAGACAAACGCATATATATATATATATATATATATATATATATATATATATATATATATATATATATATATATACATTTAAGATGCAAGAAAGAAAATATAAACATATATATGAAAGAAACTCGTGAAGATTATTATGCGTAAAATAGGTACATTTTTATTAAATTCTTTTTAGGACGCTGTAGCGGAAAAGTGAGGAGTGACTTTCTAATGAAACTCTTCCATATTTCTTCTATATCCATTAAACGATATGAATTTAAAAAAAGTGTCAAAGTCAAATTGCATATAATTTAACATTTTTATTAATTTAACATTATTATTTTCATAAAAAAATATGAAAACGAAAAACAACTTCCTTAGTTTCACCCTTGACTTCCCTTCTCAGAGATTGATGAAGTGTAGAATTGAAAAACATTCTGAAACACGTTTATACAGATTGTAAAAAAAATATGTTGGTTTAGGTGCGGTATACTTTTGAAATATTCCGAATATATTTATATACGAAATTTGTAGGCAATAATGGAGTTACGAAACCCCCTCTAATGTCGAAGCCAAGGGGACTTTCTCGGTAGGCAGCGTGATACTTTTATAGAAAGTGATACTTTTTACCACTTTACGAAATACAATTAATTCGAAATTCGAATAATTCTTGATTTAGTTTATCTTCCATTCACGCATATACACATAGAACGATCGAGAGCGAAACAGACGGTTACCTTTCCGGTTCCCCGCCAGTTTCCCCACCTTTCTGAGCTGCCGCGGGATACCCATATAAATTATTATCGATGGCGTCTCTAGTAAGGCCGTCGCGCGTCACGCTAGCAAAGTGGTCGGGAAGGTAGGATAGGGAATATATAATTTATTCCTATTCAGAGCTGTTATCAAATGTTTGTATAATCATTTACCATACTTGACATACATCTACGTAATATTTTGTATATCTAACGAAATAAAGGACGGAATGCCGGCGCGCGTGTCATTCGTGATATGTCATCGCGACTCCGTGAAAAAATGGAATTAAATTTTTTTTTCTAAATGTAAAACATACGTTTAAATTATAAATCTTCATGCCAAACTTAAATTTATCTGTCAACCTCGAATTTTAGTTTTAAAACTTATTAAACAACTACTCGTTTTTTTTGTTGGGTTTCAAACTACAAAACCTTAAACTAAAGAGCCACCCATTTATTTATTCACTCTATACACTAAATAAAAATCCAATGCCCGCTATAATGTATCGTCTAAATGCAATTCAAAATGTATTTAAAAGAACCTACAAAATTACACGCAACACAAATTCAAGAACCATAAGTGCGGAAATCGTTTTTAATTACATTTCGGCCGTCGAGGAGAACGTACATATATATGTTAACGCTAGAGTTGGAAATTCAGTTAACGTTGATATTACCGAAGTTATAGTTGCCAAGTATTAATCCAATTAAAGTCGGCATTAAAGGCACTTATCGTTAAAGTAAATTTGGAGTTGTACGGAGTTGTCTTATATTGATAAAAATAATTAGTTCCTGTTATAAGCACTATCTATTAGAATCCTATAAGAATCGACCCCTCACTATCTTCATAGAAAACATATCGTAACTTCTAATAAGTTTAAAATCTCGATACGACTCCTTCCGATCTCTAGAATCTGAAACTATTTAACTCGAAAATATTATAAATAGTTAAACAATGCAGTTGTACTGTCAAAAACTTTTGCTTTAAAAAAAAAACTATAAAACTTGACCTTCCTAAAAGAGCTAGTATCTCCCATTCACACTTTTAATCAATATCTTGTTTGGATTGAAACAGTGAAAAACAGGGAAGACGACTGCAAGAATTCGCTTGGTTTTATTAACCATTCCCACTCCATTGTTAAAAATCATTAACAGTTTTGCTATATAATAATAGCTATTGATCTGTGGAAGTCAACCATAGCTGGTTAAAATCGAAACCCCTTTATTTTATTTCCCACTTCAAGGGTTGGATTTAGGTAATGCTGACTTTAACTAGGTAGAGTCAACATCAAGAGCTTTTCGATTTTAACGGTAACATATACATACATAAAACACATTGTTGTAGTCCAGAGTGTCGTACAAATGCGACGCGTTGAAAGGGACCACTAACTAGCAGAGCGGAGCGGCGCTAAGCTTAGTTCAGTTTAGGAAATGACTCGTGGCGTGGCCTCATTACCAGCGCCTTGTCATCGGTGACATGTTGATTAAATGACCCCGCGTGCGTCCGCGCGACAATACATCTCGCCAGTACTAATTATAATACATTTTGACCAAGTTAGCCGGTAATACAATGAACGGGATCTGGTTGTGAGAGGGTACGAAATGGGCCTAATCGGGTTTAATGCTTGGCCGTGATAATAATTCGTCGTAATACGGGAGGCCTGTGATTGAAGATGGGGTGTAAGTTGGGAGTGTAACGAGTGCGTAAAGTATACAGGTTGATGTGAATTTTGACGAGAATTACCAAAATGAGTTATTAAACTACGCTTAATAGTAATTAGTAAATGCTAAACATTTACAAGCGTTTTAAAAGAAATATAATAACAAAAAAGTAATTACAATAAAGGTATCTAAAATATTAAAAAAGTAAGTATAATAAAGGTATCTAAAGTGAATTGGTTTTTTTATAAATGTTTCTAATTTTTACTTTTTACGTTTTCTTTGAAGCAGTCCGATTAATTTATTTCATATCTTAGAAAATGTATTAATGAAAATAAAGCTTAAAAACCTGCTCATTTAATACGTACACTCATTATATAAAAATTGTATTATTACGTTATATTATATTAACCTCGGTGACAGATTCGTGAAATTATCTGCCCATGACCTAGATTTATGTTATGAAAACTACACACGCTTCCCATTCTTCCTAAACATTGTTCGTCCTTTTATATACGTTCCTTTAATGTTTATGCAACTAATTTACAGAATTCAATGGATCCTAACATCAGAATTCATTGTCCAATGCGCTTTCTAAAGTTGGCTGAAAATATTATACCTATGTTGACTTATACCGTACCATTTTGCACATTTCTACTTCTTTTTCAAGTTAAATGCCTTTTTCCCAACCTGCATGTCAATATTTTTTTTTTTACATAAAAAAGTTCTGTTTTATCGAAATTATATTAATATTTTACAGTTTACCTGAACTAATCAATTATATTCTGTGGTTGTGATTGGCTGGAAGAAATTGCTCTTGTAGTAATAAGTACGTCGTATGTACAAATGTTATATTAAAAACTAAGAAATAAATAAAGAAATATCAGCACGATTTAAATTTTTTCCCAAATCTAAATTAAATTATTTTTATATTTTCACTATGATATTGATATCCAAATACTTATTTTACCATGCCTCATTTTTCAAAATTAAATTATATTTGAACTTCATAGACTACCCTTAGAAAAACCGGAAGCAATATCCATCATCCCTCTTCGTGTAATAACCCCAGCACACGTTTCAGGAACGGATCCGTCACGAATGATCTCGCATCGTATATCATAAGCGGCGCCAAGAGACAGACGGAAGTGCACCGTTGCAGCGACCAGAGCGTAGTCTCGTGTCGCCTCTTCCATATTAAGTCAGCCAGCTCCAGGGACTAGGGACTGCTTTATGACGGGACGGGTAAATGTGATGCCTTAGTGTATTGGCGAACGTGACTCCACAGTTTCTCGGACAGAATTTTTAAGTTCGAATTAAAGTTTTACATTTATTGATTCGATACCGACTTTAAAATTAATCTAGTTTTTCTATAATTTAGTCACCATTTAATTGCAGAAATAATCTCTTAACCTAAAATGACTTAGTCATAATTTATAACAAGCAATATGCAATTAAAACAGAAATCCAAAAATATAATAACCGGTCTTCACTCTAAATAAACTGCCTTCTCTGTTATGCTTGTAGACTATTATTATTACACAATATACTCGTAAATATGAGCATTACTATTCATCCTCTCTCAGAATTACTCCCACTTTAATACTCACCAAAACAACATTACCAGACAATAGCACATCTGAAATTGGAGGAAGAGCGGAAAACAGTATTACCCGCTCACAGAATCTCGGTCGCAAATTATGGCTCCAGCAGGGTCTTTAATGTTTAAAGACCCTTCAGGAACTACGATTCGCTGATTATATGACCCACCCACGTATTATACACAAAAGGGCCAAATAACAATTGTTACAAGTAAGTTGAAGTTACCTGATCGAAACGTCCGATCGCAGAACAAATTGTGGTTTAATAAACCATAAATTACTAATAGTGTATTTAAGTGAGAACATATAATTATTACAACGTATACAAAAACAGTTGTTGCCGATCCGATAAATGATATTCGGTTATGAGTTTTTCCATTAAACGATAAAGACGATACAAAGAGTTAAAGGCTAAATCGACTGTGAATAATTAATAGAAATTCATATAAAATTGAAAACAAAAGCGAAAGATTAAGATCAAGTAAGAATATTGCTGACACACAATGTTACATAATCAGAGAGAGAGAGAATAACTTTTTGTCTCAGATGTCCAATTTGCCGTATACGTTGTTATAAGCGTTGTCTTTAAAATATTAGTTATCCTTGCAGGTTTTCTTCATAGAGTTTCTTGAAAACTTCCTTATTTATGTATTTATTTAACTTCTTTAATGTTTCTAATTAATACTTAATAGCGGACTTGTTGTTACGAGGGCACCGCTTACAGTCAACTATAAGACCAGTCCAGCCCCGCGCGACGAGCGGCCGGGAATCGTACTCGGGTCTCCGCGATTGGCCGTGCCCTCAAAGACTCCAATTATAAGGAACATAAAAGAAATTATCATTACAAATTCACTTTTATCCAACTTGAACTTGTTTACATTCGTAAATTAATATAAAAATCTTGTTAAGTCACATTCAAATACCATCAACCAAATCCCCTGAAACCATATTAAATGCCGGCCAAGTGCAAGCCGGACTCGCGTACGAAAGCTCCGTAGCACCAAACAATATTAAATTTGTAAGTTTGCGTTTCTCAAAAATTGCTGCTTACTGAGGTCGGTAGCGAAAATATCCCATTTCTCAAAAACTACACAACAATATTATTCAAACCAATTTTCATTGAAAGTTTCTTTTAAGGTCTACTTAGTTTTTTCAAAACTTTGCATACGTTAGTTTTTATTAAGACTTTAAAAGCACATATCTCACCAACTACCGACTTAAATAAAAAGTTATTTTGTATCCTCTATATAATTTTTAAGGCCTTCTAACGATACTCCACACGCCTATACGCACTGGATTTTTTTTTCATCCAGTTACACACACATATGGAGTACCACCCCAAATATAATTTTTCATAATTCCACCATTTCATCATATAGCGGTTCATAGAAGACGCCTACCATCCAAATTTCACCTGTAAAGTGCCATTAGTCTTCGAGTAAAAGTGAGTGACATACTAACAGACAGAGGGACAAGCTGACAGAGATACCGGACGAAATTATAAGGATTCCGTTTTTGGCATTTGGCTACAGAACCTTAAAAAGATGTTATTTTTGTATAGAACTAAAACTCTTAGGGTCCCGTATACATTTAGTCCTTGTAAAAGTTTGAACTGAATGTTTAAATTGTGTACAGTATTTCAGTTAAACTATTTATATGTATAGTTTAATTGAACTACTGTTATATAAAACATCTAAATATATTATTTCTAAAAGGTGTTTTTTGGTCGAGCGGCTCGATCTCTTTAACTACTGCACCAAAAAAAATAAAAAAAATACCCACTTAAAGCTTATATTTTCTACTTTGGGCGAAAAATATAAAAAAATTCGAAAAAAATCTTTTTGTTAATAAAAAAATTAATTTTTATAACAATTGGCATGAGCGCCATCTGTGGGCGACACATCAAATATCTTAGCCAAATTGTATACTTGGAACACGCTAGATGGCGATATAGTGCGAAGACTTCGCACGGGTCAGCTAGTTAGTTCTTATTTCTCATCGTGTTAAAAATGAGAAATAATATTCGTGTAAAATATTTGCCTAAATATTTTGCCTCGCATATCTTTCACCGATACCATACCAGGTATGGTATGGTATCGGTATATCACCGATATCATACCATATCATCGAAAAGTGTTGTTTTTAGGGTTCTGTACCTCAAAAGGAAAAAAAGAGGCCTTATAGTATCACTACGTTGTCCGTCTGTCTATCAAGACCCTTTTTCCCAGGAACGCGTGATGTATCAAGTTGAAATTAATATCAAATACTTAGGATTACGGTCCCTTGAAGGTGTAAAAAATCAAGTTTCTAAGTCAGTACAGTAAAATACGGCCCTTTATGCCACATATTTTGACACTCGCAAAATAAATTAATACCTATCACGAAATTTATCAAGGAGCAACGCTCACAGCACAAGTAAAAGAAAAAATCCGCAATTGTTATATCACATAATTTTTTAAAAATATATTTTAATATATTTTCGTTCTAAAAAACTAAAATTTTGTAAATAGTTTAATAGGAATATTATATATCATAAAGTGTATATAAATGCCTAAATGTGTACGGAACCCCTGTAGTGTGAGTTCCACTCATGCCTGACAAAATTATTCCAACTTTTTTAACATACTTTCAAGATCATTGGGACCAATAAGCATCCAGACTGAAATCTAGAGAAAGTATCATTAATATTTCGGATTTCCAATGATACGTACGATGTACGCAGAGAAATAAAAAAAAAAATACGTATAGTCCATTGATTACAACGCCTCATGCATTTATAATTCACCAATCAAATTATGACAATAATTCATCAACAACTTCGCTACAAATGTGAAGCTTCTGAACGCACCAGTAGAGTCAGTTAGCATAATAGAGCGCCGTTAATCGCAAAACAATGGGTTGCATAGAAAACGACTACAATAGACAAAGTATAGAAATGCGTACGGTGTGTCGGCGCGGAGCTTTTGTTCTACGAGGCAAGCGTATCACTATTATTACCTGTCATAACAAAGAACAGTTGCTACACCACTTACCTTGCGTGCGGCTATCGGAGACTACCTTTCATTATCGAAGTATTTGAGTTTTCTATCAATGTTACCACCGTTCAATTTTTATTTTCGCATCGTGTTTTGTGTGGTAACAACACGCTGTTACAGTTATTAATAGGTAATTTGACTATATCGAGCAACTGAAAG
Organism: Druceiella hillmani; assembly: GCA_039881145.1. Classification (NCBI taxonomy): domain Eukaryota; kingdom Metazoa; phylum Arthropoda; class Insecta; order Lepidoptera; family Hepialidae; genus Druceiella; species Druceiella hillmani. The sequence goes on along the minus strand of JAYKKI010000047.1, from coordinate 13,011,019 downwards.
GAAATGGAGCCGAGAATGAAAAGCTATTAAAAACATATTTACGTAATTTATAATAATTTTTTTAACGATTACGGTCAGTTCTATTCAAAACCAGAATTGGTTTTAATTAATAATGATAATATAATGATTTCTAGTAACAGGCCAATATGTAAAGAGAATATTTCATCGATCAAAGAAAGAAGCGATCAAAACGCAAAAGAGTAAGGCATTATTGAATATTTACGTAGGCCTTGTGTTCTACTTAATTACTAATATTCGAGCGACTGCAAAGGAAAGCTTTTCTATTAAATGTGTTTTCATTTCTTTGAATACACGTTTGCTGTTTATAGAAAAATATATAGGCATTATTATCTCGTTAATGAAAAAATCAAGTTATGCATTCATCACCAAAACGAATTTGTAACAATATTATTATTAAGTAAAATAATCATTCTCAAAACATAATTTAATGACATAGCAGAAAGACGACCTGATCTAAAATATTATTTCAAAATGAAAGAAATAATGCTATGCTATGTAAATTATTTCAAAATGAAAGAAATAATGCTATGTAATGAAAGAAATAATGCTTAAGTAATCGTTGCTCCACTAAACCATCAAAAATTGGATGGAAAATGGAAGAAAAATATGTAGTGTTGGGGTCAAAAAAGTAAAAAAATTACATTCTTTAATAAAGAAAATGAAAAATATTTTATTCATTAAAACTTTATTTAAATCGTTAATTAGACAAATGAACAATTGTATATTTTTTATGAAGTCAGGTTATTTTTCATAATTATTTCGAAATGTTATTGCTAAGGAAATCTAAACCAGCAAGATGAAACAAAGGGCAGATTAAGTCTCCTTGTATCCTACATAGATAAATATAATGTACTAAGTTATGATTCTCGCAGATTCGATAGAGTCGTCCAAAAAGGCACATAAAACTCGAAAAGAACGAATAAAAAAAAACGAGTGTGCTTTAGACCACATGGCTGAAGCAAAACACACAATATGAACTTTAAAATGAATTTACAATTTTATTCACTTTAAACGTAGAATATTTAATGTATTGAACAAAATAATAATTTATAAAATTCTTCAAGAACGAAATTAAATTACAAAATAATAAAAAAATCACCGTTTGCGTAACGCTAGCAAACTCGCATATATATATATATATATATATATATATATATATATATATATATATATATATATATATATATATATATATATATATATTCATGCACTGGCAATGAGAGGAAGAGAGAAAGAAAATGTGTGCGCGCACTGCTCTCTCTTGCTCCAACAGTGCGATACAGACAATAGGCTTACACTGTGTCTTAGATATACGAAACGTAACTCCCTCTCTTTCTGTCTTCACTAACTTATATCTCCCTCTCAACTTCCGTTCGCCTCGTCCGATCACACTTTTCGTAACGCTCTCGTCACGCATTCACCAGCTTACTCCCCAAGTCAAGCGTGCGTAAAGAAGTTTTACTTCAAAAAGACATTCACTTTGACAACAATAGAACGAATGTCGATGTAAGTAACAGTTTATATTTAATTAATATAGGCAATATTACACATTAAAAAACAATTGATATTGATTATTAATCGGAATTATTTTTAAAAAGCTATTATGTACTTTGTTCGCTTTTATCGTTATGTTGATTTCTTGTTAACAATATTTGTTATATTAAAAATATAATAAATGCGCGTTTATGATGATAGCTTTTTTGTTTTCTGTTATAGTCACAAAATCTATTTTATTTTTTACTCTTTCCTATTTGTCAATCCTTGAACTGTTTGCTTTTTTATAGCAGCTTCTTTAAATATAATTCTGTAACGCTAGCCCCATGTTTGCCAGTCTCTTTTTAGGTTTAGACTAATTGAAATTTGATGATAATGATAATTCTCCTACAACAATGGGAAAATATTAAAAAATTACCTATTCTTAAAACAGTATCCAAGAAACTAGCGGGGGCAGCCTTATCACGGACGTAAACAACGAAGTACACATTAATCGGTTGATATGTCATCTCATAATCGATTTACAACCCTCATTTCCCAAATTCCTCGAGATGGCGCGCAAGGAAATAGTAAACAGAGAGGGTAGCATTAAATCCACCTCGAGATCCCAGCTAGCGGTTCCGTCACTCGGTAAATATAATTTAGTGATCTCCGGCATGTGATTTGTGAATTTATCGAAACTATCATGTTTGTTCCGGGTAAACTATTGGGCATAATGGCGAGTTAGGAACACTTGCGCTTGATTTACGTATGCTCTACCAGCGTCGGGCAGCCGCGCATCAATTGTCGGAAAATATGTTTGCTTCTGGCAGAGGATGTAGACTGTTCATTGAGGTCGTACATTTTCTATTACACTGGCTGAACAATAGATATGGAATAGTACTGATTTTTTATTTCAATCTGAATTAAGTTGTCTCAATGGCTAACTCATTATGTTTAAGCTGTGAATATTGTTTTAGTAATCCTGGCATTGATTCAATAATAATTCATGGATTATTAAACACATTTTTCTACTAACACTTCATATATGTTCTACACTGTGCAACCATTTGCTGACTAAATACATTTAATTTTTTAGTTAAATTTCTCTTTAATACCATATTCGCTTTTAAATAACTATTGGATGGAATACAAAAATCAACCACCTATTCTATTGGTTTTTTAAACTGTATTACAGACATGATTAACTTTTGTAGAAGCACGGAAGAGTGTCAAAAATATGGGTCATGCGGCAGCATTTTTTTAAGTTAATCTTGTTTAGTTGCATTCTGCAATTTCACAGTACAATAGGTCACCTATGTGACCGGACTACATGTGACCGAGTAGCTATAAGAACAAATTCAATTATTTCATTAATATTATAAAATCTGGCCGTGATCTCATTTTCATTTTTAACATAAAAATAATTGAAAACTAACAATTACCGTCCTCAACATGATAATAAAAATTTTATCGTTATCGGTATTTAAATGATATTTACCCGTTTATATTTTGCAATTTTCTCAAAGTTATTATCTGCCTAACGTTTCAAAATGTTTCAATTTCTTAGCTCGTAACGTTAAAAAATAACAGTGTTCCCGTTATTTTTATTAACGATCACAAGAAATTAAACTTTTTAAAAAGGAGATAACGAAAATTGCTGTAACATTAACATTTCTAAATATTAACAACACTCAAGGTCGTATCACTTTGGTAATCAAACCAAAACACCTTAAGAAAAACACACCACACCAAACCAAAAAACCGAAACACTTATCTGAAGAAGAATGCCAATTGAACTACACCTTTGTACAAGCATGAACAAATTCGTCGGTGATAAAATTTTATTTTACGGCATTCATTTTTGTTTTACGGCAGAACAGTAAAATAAAAAGGTTCACTGTTAAAAGTAACGTTCAACAGAGAATTTAAATAAAAATACTTCTCTATAATTAAGCTCTTCAAGCAAGAACGAGAAAAATTATTTCTTACAAACTACAGCAACTTCTAACCCATAAACTTGCTGCATGAAATCGCATGTTTTAAACTCGCCGAGATTCAACTATACTTTCCTATTTATCTTTTATGTCCATGAAAACTATCGCAAACTCCATTAAAGCCCATCTTAGAGTTCGAGCAAAAAAACTACATCTATCCAAGAGTCCAAGTTACTGAGTGGATTGGTGGGAAATAAAGTAAGAAATATGCGTCGGTGTTATGCGAGTAACGATGTTAGAGTGCAGTGCATAATAACTGCAGCGAGTGGTTACTGTCCCGCTAATGCACTGAACTCCGTAAGTGTTTCTGCAAGGCGATGTTTCCTGTCTGCATTCGGCCCGCACTTGAGGACATTACTGGCGTTCGTTCTCTTTGAAAATAATAATGCATTTGGCTTAATTGATAAGTGTTTGTATATACGTGTGATGTATGTACAGATATTTAAATATACATAAGCGTTTTTGAACTATACCTTCCGACTTATGCACGCATCGTTCATTATTTAGTTATCAAGACGTATTGTAAATTTACATTTTATTACGTATTGTAAATTTATATATTATTTAGTTATCAAGACGTATTGTGCTTTCTATATCTTATAGTTTATAAGATATAGAAAGCACATCTGAATTGATTTACTAATACAATACCGCATTATATGTTTTTCAACTGTTTACTTACATAAAATAATATATGAATGATTGCTATTTTGCTTTAGTTTGAAGATCATAAATGAAATTTTGAAAAAAGCGTTTTGGTGTATATATTCTAATGAGAAAAAGTAGTATTCAAAATTTCCCTTATTCGATAGCAACAAGTGAAAAGTTGGTTTTCACTTACACTTTATGGCATAACGTCTTTTGTTGATCCTATTCCGTGGTCTTACAATGAACTACCTCTGCTATGATTTACGAATGATTATTACACTGATGTTTGATATGGAACAATTAAACAAGAAAATTCAATTTAATTTTTGGGTCGAATTTCGAAAAACGCGTAGGGAGAATAATTTTTACTTATATTTCCAAATCGCATAGCGTTCACCTGGGTGGTGTGTCGTAACTTCTTTTATCTTGCATGTCTTTCTTTCATATTTAAAACGAAAATTAATTAAATAATTTAATGAAACTAATATATAACTATATTGTTATTATCACATAAGAAAAATTATTGGAAAAGCGATTACCGAATGTTGTCTTCGTTAACGGTTTTGTGAATTTAAATAAAAGCATGTAAAAAGAGCATACTTAACCAACAAACGGTGTTGCTAGTATCTCAACAGCGGCATTTTAAATTTTTATTCATATGACTAATTTCTCCCTACGTCCATCTCAGCATTCAGCAAAAGTAATTAAAATACATATATTTTATTTACCATTCAACACCACTTAACCCTTTAATATACGTCGGTGTCGGTATTAACCAAGCCTCTAAAAAATACTTTACGTCTATATTATTATTAACCTTTTAGCAGTACGCCAGCCCGCTGCGCCTCGAACAACAGTATTCGATACAGCACTTAGTGAAGTGTGTGGACTTAATGACGTATTGAGTGTTGGCTGCCCGGCTTCTGGCTCCCAAATAGATTCCATGCGGTCAGTGCCGAGCTTTTAAATGGTCTTTAGCAAGTCTGTTATGAGCTTAGTAATAGGTCGCACTCTTGGAGTAGTCACTTTTAGAAGTACTTTATGAACTTAACTACGGTGTTGTAAGTGAAACTTGGAGAAAAACTAGGGTAATAATAGTGAGATTGTAGCGGCGTGCTGTCTATAGGAAGTCGTGATTGTGAACTTTTTTAATAAATTAATTCCTCAAAAGTTTCAAGAACCTACAACGTATATATTTAACATCATTACAAATTGCACCAATAAAAATGTAACATAAAATTGAACAAGAAAACTAAAGAAATATTTTTGAAACATTAGTTAATTTAATTAATTAAACGTACTTATTTAAAAACGTTTCACTTAATTTTTAATAATTTTTAAGAAATAGAACTTTACTTTTTATTGTGTTTCACCAAACACAGCCTGTATGAGGAATAATGGTTATTGATAGCTTAATTATTTAGAATACATTCGTATATCTACTTCCTCTTCCAAAGACAGCGTAACCCGGAGGGAATTGTTCTACGCGAACCTACTTGACGTTCATTCTATACTGTCTCTGATTACCAATCATCATACAAAATTTGCTGTCATATTTGAAAGTATTTTACCTACTCGATCCTGTTCCGCTTGCCCAATACCAGCAGCTCTTATTTTGATTAATGGCTGGTCTGTAACTAATAGGTTTGAATACGTGATAAATAGTTATATCTTAACTTTGTCCATTAACATCAGTTGGACTGATTATCGTGGTTCGTCTCTTTCTCTGCCGCAAGATTACGTCTCTGGTTCAAAGCGGAAAGCGGTGTCACAAATTTTAGTGTAGCGATGGTTAAATTGAGTCCTACAATTTTCATGTTGTCTTGACTTTATAACGACACAGACCATTTTTTAAGTTGTACATCTTTAGGCGCGTTATGAAAAAATGATGAGAGTGAAATTTTACGATGCTCGCGCACGATGCAACAAACATTGGCAGGATGAAGTTGCTCACTTAAACACGCATGTAGTGATTGATAATATATTCATGATAGTTAATGAGGTATTTGTGAATACACAGCCCGTGTTTTATATTTATAGAAATTTAAGTTATATCTGTGCTTTTAAATAATGTTTTTAGTAATTGAAATTTAATAGTGATTCGTATAATAAAAAAAATATTATGTAGTGTGAATATTCGTGATAGAAATAGTGCTTATAACCATTTTAAAATATATTTTAAGTGTATTTTTCTAGGTGAGGTTAAGTTTCGGTATGTATTTATTTGCATTATAAATTATTTGAAAATTTAATTATATGATTGAATTTAGATTTTGCCATCCGTATTTATAGTCAAGCTCCAGTCCTTTTATTATTTTATTTCCATTAATTATTTGCGTGCTAAATAAAATTATTATTGTATTTTGCCAAAGAAGTACAACTTCTAACGCGCGTAAATAAGAACACGCCCAATTTTTTTCTGATTTTGAGCGTGATTTGAAGTTGCGCCTTACTAAGCGCAGTTTAAGTATTCATATGCGAATATGTAGGTTTACTGACCGCTAAGAGAAACAAAGAGTCCAAATATCATTTTCTGAGAAACGCTCAGTTATAATTTCATGTTTTCTATCACAACTAAGTTCTTAATAACATAATATGTGGGTATTTCAAATTATACCAAAACGAAGCTTCCATTTTATTAGGTAATAAAACGAGGAACCATTACAATATCGTCTGTCTGTCGCAGTCTCACTATAGTTTTAGATTTATGTGTATGAAATTTTGTAAATATATGCGACATATAAAGATCTCAATTAATACGTAGTAAAATATAATTTTTGATGAAAATTTTCAATTCATGCCTACCTCGCATGTATGGTGATACATGTGAACTAGGCGGGATTTTTTTTGTCGCGCTTCCCTTTAAATGTGATGTAATTAAGAAGGTATTTAAAAATGCAGTTAACGTTCCACTTGCCATTGTTAATTTCTAAGCCCCGTTTGCAAAATATTGAGCTTCAAAGTGGTGTGTAATCTGCCCCCTCCATTATTTCTGCAAAAGTGGGTTTGAAAAATCTGAAATAATTCTAGATACTTGATTAGAATTCTAGATAATTGAATAGCACTTGATTAGAATTTTTTCAATTAAATTATTTCAGTTAAATTCGACAATTTCAAGAGATATTGAAATCCTTTATACTATAGAATCCTTTATACTTTATGCGCGTTCATACACGCACTGGGCCGGTCGTATAAAAAAAGCAGATAATTCTAAAGACGTAAAAATTATTTTATTTGCTTAGTACAAGTCCGAAACAGCATAAGAGACACAAAAAAAACCTGTCCATACGAATGTTGTTAACTCTTTATTTTTTCGGTCTCTAATACACAACATATAATTATTTGTTCACCTTTCGGAACCATATCCACTTGCAGTTCACATTTCTTGGTCGAAATCTCATTTCTTAACTTTTCTAATGCATTTCGACTTATTTCAATGATATCACTTCCCATTGTACTCAAAGAATACGCAGATTGCCACCGATATAGCAAGCGAGCATTAGGTACTCGTGATTGAGTAGCGATGAATCATAAATACATTTATATATGATTCATAATGACGGAAATACCTAATCTTTAACCAGAACGCCATGAGTCAAGTTTGGTTTTGAGATCTCGTAATCCCACTTAGGTTATTAAGCTAATCGGGTACACTCGAAACAGACTGTGAAGACTTACTGGTTTTATATTATTCGTGGTTTCTTTTTAAACGCTATTACCGTTTAATCTTTGAAAATAAAACTATATCTGCTGTTATCGATTTTTAAGCATCGTGTATATATTAGTAGAAACAAATATTTTATATATATATATATATATATATATATATATATATATATATATATATATATATATATATATATGGGCAAATCAGTACGCATGAATACACAAATATGCATAAAACAGTTCTTAGCAGAAAAACGAACGGTGCTACTGCAATAATTTTCGATTAAAATAATATAAGCAATAACAGTAGGTTGGTCAATTTTAGTGGCCTCATAGTGGCCTCTCTGCACTTTATTACACTGGACAGGAACGGGAAACCGTTAGAGCTGACGCAAGTATTTTCCACAGACGGCACGCCAAAGGTTTACCGTAAGTGTGCCGTCATTTTTTTAAGCAACTAGAAAAATGTATACTCAAGTTGCACAATTTTATAGCAAAGGCGGTATTACACGTCTATTTAGGTTAAGAAAAACATGAAATTATAAGAAATCCGAAAAAAAAAACAAAAATACAAATATGGCGGTTTGTATTTATATTTGTTGAAATAAAAACCATATAACACAATTCTTAAATAAAGAAACGTCATTTACTCTTATTAAAACAATTAAAGAGAGCAAAACATTCTAATGTCCCGAATTAACCCCCGGAACCAAATTAAACCGCCATATTGCGCATTACACAAAATCTAAATGAAATTTTCCCCTCCATTCTATTTGTTCAATGACAGCTTTGATGTTTTGAACAGTGCCGGCTTGCGCCGGAAGCAGACGAGCATTCCGCGAGTCTCTGACGAAGCCCACGTAGCACCACCGCCGCCGTGGAATGGGAAACGGTGTCAGGAATTTTATTAATATTTGTCTTAGAAAACGTAATCGGGTAGGAACCCGGTAAATGAGCGGGCAGGAAGTAACTTCCGAAGTTTCTTCATTCGATGAAAGAGTATTCGTGTCAAAGGCAAAACGACTGATGTCAACTGTATAACGGCGTTCGGTGAACCTAGGCAAAATATGAAAACACAGGGATATTAATAAAACTTATAATACAATTTATAAGCTAAGGTTTAAATTCAAATTTGTACTTCTAAATTAGCCGCGCTATGAATCGGTCTATACTGAACTTATGAGCTTTATTAATTCAATTCGCGATTTGTATCAAGTATCCAAAATAGGTATCTCTCTTCTATTGTCGTGATTTATTTAAAGTAACTGATTAAAAAAAACAAATATCTACAATTTTGTTAATATCTTCGCTTCCCTTTTTAGAGTTCCGTAATCAAACAAGAAATCTTTAATTTCGTTATATCCTAGCTTCTAAAATTTTAGACATGAAATTCTACGTGTAAATGATACAGATAGAGATCTTAATTAATTGCAGTAAAATTAAAAAAAAAATATTTCATATACTCTCCCACAAAACATAAAATAGGGGCGAAACAGTTTCGAACCCATCAAGTGGGACGTTGTCGTTGGATAGGTATTTCGAAAATAAATTATATTTAGTGGGACGTTGTCGTTGGATAGGTATTTCGAAAATAAATTATATTTAGTGGGACGTTGTCGTTGAATAGGTATTTCGAAAATAAATTATATTTAGTGGGACGTTGTCGTTAGATAGGTATTTCGAAAACAAATTATATTTAGGCTCCATTTACTATTTTTCACATTTAAGCCTCGTTTGCTGTATATAAAACATCAAAACTGTGTGCAAAGCGACATTCCCTTCAACCGGGAACTAGAAAAATTGAGAAAATACTAAGTAGTAGCACTCGATTAAAATTTAATCAATTTAGATTAACTTGCGATAGCAATTTTAAGAGATCTGGAGAAACAGCGATTTTTAAAGATTTATTAAATCAATAGCAAGAATTTAAAAGTAATTTAAAAGTAATTGTGCTTCATAATGAACGGCAAGATTCGATCATACTGCTCAAATTACTTTACCCGTAAAATACTATCATACATCTAAGTATCATCATGCCTACATTTTACTCACAGAGAGAATATGTAGAGATGCTCTCGTATTCTGACATTTCGCTTCACTCACTCTTCACATACACGGCATTGTATACGTTCTTCTATTTTTACATAAAAAATATTGGAATAAATTTTAGATATAAAGTCAAGACATAAACTTGCACTCACAACAAATGGATTCGTTAATACGATACCATTTATACCGATTACTATAAGATAATTTAGGTGATAAAAATATTACTGCTTAAAGTGAAACAGAAATATAAATAACTTCTTATCTATAAGGAATCCTGGAAAATAACGAGGTAAACACTCATAAAAAGTGGACGTTCCTGAATACCTATACAAGATTATTACACCGTATTTGTCATTCGTACGAGTAGATAGTTTATATTGTTATATACAGGTCGTTGTAAAAGGTCCGATGTATTCGTACGCAATATTTTTGTAAATTTTAAAAACCTATAGTTTCTTTTTAGAAAGTCGCAACAAAATTTCCTTCTCTATCTTAAAATTGTTACAGTTTACAAATTTTAGTTTAGCCGCAATGCAATTAAAAAGGTTTTTTTAATTAAAACAATGGGTGTGTTCTTCTAATGTAAGAAAATAAACTTAAAGTAGAAAACAATGCATCGATTCCCTAAAAATAATGAATAGATTTTTGTATAGAAATACATTTTCGGCTTTTCTTTTAACATTTCGTGGGACGGAAAAAATCCTCGAAACTTTGAAGAAACAGAAATATATGCTGTTTATGAAATTCTTAATAGAAATGCATAAGTTTATAGCTATATGAATGAATGTGCCTTACTGGATAATAAGGTGAAATGGATAATAAGGTGCACTTACAAGTACACTTCATTAACGAGTACCGCAAATCAACATTATACAGATTATACCGCTGTTCTGCGTATTACAACCTATACAAACTTGCTCGTTTTGAGTCAACCGGATCTTATCTTTGTATCTACGTACTTCAAAACTGCGGCTTGTAGTAATGGTTCAAGGTGCATTTTTACTTGGTTTTATATCTATACGTACGTCAATACCGTTGTGTGTCACATCGCTATATATATGCATGTATGTATATATATATATATATATATATATATATATATATATATATATATATATATATATATATATATATATATATATATATATATATATATTCGTTGAAATTGGCAATGAACTGTTGGGGAAATTTCTGCGGATCCAAATATGCTTATGGCTCAGTCCAAAGCATTTTAAATTGACTTCCTTTTGGTATGGCTATGTCTGTCGGACAGAAACATTATGGTGTATCCTCGTAGATCTTTTTCGCACGACAATATTGAAAAGATGCAAAGGATAGCTTGATTATTGCGCACAAAAACAATACGCGAAATCACGGAGAGTTCTGCGTTTTCTATATTCAACTATGGCATAATTCAATAACCTCACTTCTGGAGATTTAATCGCGTCACTAATGTTTAAGATGCTGTTAAACTGATCGACACAATCATTAGAATATGTGTGCGTATCTCGTCGACGAAGGTTTAGCGAGATGACAATCCAAAAGTAAATAAATATACAGTATTGATAGTATTCGGTCATCATCATCATTGATGTACGGATATCATCTGACGTATTGTTTAAATAAATTATTAACATTACAGCTAGCGATCATCCCTGTATAACGAATGACATAAAATACAGTTAACCTTCAAACTATAAATGTAGCCAATACCGAGTAAGATCTCTCTATACAGGTATATAGTTATTACTGCACGAATGAATCCACGAATCAGCAGCTGAACGTCTAAATATTTGTTAAATTGTTACAACATTATAAATAAATATGTTTACCACCGGCTACAGGAGCTGATTTTACGTATAAGTTTGGGAAGAAATCACAAAGATGTCTCGCAAAATAAAATGTTTTTATGACTATATTGCGAAGAGTTTGTAAGTGTAGCTACTTTTAGAGTCATTATTACGTACAACTGTACCGAGACAACTTAAGCACTTAACAAAATATTTATGGAACCATTGCGAATTATCATATAAATAATAGTTTAATAAAAATAGAGCATCTAATAGAACGTTATGTATCCTCCCTCCTACGATTGTATATTAGTGATGTAAGGTATGATCTAGGCGATGTGGCATAATTTTTTTTATTAATATAAAAACGATTCAACTAGCCTTGATGGTAAATATTTGGAAACTATATTGGTTAACCAACTAGTAATTAAATTCTAATTTTCTCGGCTGACAGCAGATCAAAATATTATTTTTTGACAGTTAATGAATTATCGAACAATCTTTGCAAATAATACCACCTGACTATGTTGTAATACAACGAAACCTAGTCGTGTTAAAGAAATTAAAGAAAGTAGAAATAATACTACACCACGTAGTTTCATTTAATTGTGAGTGATGTAAACTTATCGATCTTCCAATTCGAAGACCTTATTCAGAAAACATTACTTTACGGGCCCCTAAGAACTACTCCCCTGACTATTAGACAATAGTCATTGAGCTGTAACAAAATGTTCCAAGAGGCGTCAAGCTTCATTTTAAAGTTTTTTCTTGTAATTTTAAAAGATTGCATGCCTACCCTTAAAACCTTTCTTATTTCAAATAAATAATAAATTTGTGAAGTGCGGATAGAGCTTGCGCTATAAGGGTTCAGTACACAATGAAATACTACTAAGGTTAAACATTCAAAAACACGTAGGTAGTATTACTATTGGACTATTAACAAGTATTATTATTTTTCACTAAGTAAATAGATTTCCTACTGTGTATTTCACAGGCATACATAGTGACACAGTGAACTTCACAAAAACTGTGAAATCTAGAATTATAGCAAAAGTTTTCAGGTAAACTTTATGTTAACTTCTAGAAACGCCGTTTTTTCAAACTAATAACTTCAACAGTGTCTTTTCTGAGTGTAATTATCTGTACATTTCCAAATATATCTCAAGAACTGTCCTTACATAAAATTCTGAAAAAAATCGTATAAGTTTTATAACTTATCTTTTCCCTTGACACCCCTATATAAACGAAAGAAAAAAAATATATATATACATATATGTGTGTATATATATATATATATATATATACATATATATATATATATATATATATATATATATATATATACTGCTCTCCACAGTATGATGGTGTAGAGAAGAGAAAATAAGGCACGTAAGATCTAAATTAACGCCCTGTCTTCGATGCCCACCCGTTCCTGGCGGGAGACGACGTCAAGTTAGATAAAACTCAAGAGCTACAGACAATTACACAGATAAAATCGTCATTTCTTACAAATAAAAGGGATAGAGAAAAAGAACGAACTTAATATACAGTCTCTGTACTTGTTGGAATTCGCCATAAAATTTGAATTCATTAAATTCTACCAGAATACTGAGTCGCACCAGACAGAATCGTTTGAACGAGGACAGAAATAAAAGGAAAACAGACCAACTCTCGCGCTCATTACAATTCTGCTATCAGCCTTTGAAGCTGAAATAAGAATCTTTCAGCGTTAGAACCTACTTCTCCCTTCTCATTTCGTATTTACGATTAGAGTTGGCCGAATCTTTCCTTGAATAATACTAATAAAAATTTGCTTAATGAAAATTTTGTATAATTTACAGATCCGTGCTTTTGAAAACGACAAGACGAAAACAAAATAACGGTGAGCAGCACCACGCGCGCGGCCGGCGCTGCGACCGCTATCGACCGGTCGCCCGCCCGCCTTCACACGTATATTCTTATACAAATTTAGATATTATTCAAATACGACGACGAGCGGACTAATTCGCATGTAAAAGCCTGTGGAGTTTCTTATCCGTAATATCATCTCCCGCGTCACTCCCGGGATACGAGACCAATGCCGCGGCCACACGGGTGAGAAATGTCACAAAATGTCAATAAGCTTCATATTTTTATATCGCTTAATGCAGCAGGATTGCCAGCAAAAAACGGCATCTCGTATCGCACTGTAAAATAATTTTCTCGGTTCTTCTGGTCTATCTCTTTCAACATTTATATTTAAAAACAAAAGGAACTACAAAAAAAACCTTCACCTTTAGAAATAAATTACCATCAAGGGCAAGACATGGTTTGGTTATATTTATAGATCATAGTATAAAATCTTAGTAAAATGATTAAGATTTATACTATAATCTGTCAATAATAGGCAATCTCAATTAAATGTGTGAAATGCTAAAAACTGTGCTAGGAAAATTGGTATAACTCGCAGTTGTCGCTAATTATCCTATCCGTCTATTAAAATGTCTATAACGCTATGGTATATACAGCAATTTCTTTAAAACAAAAAGAAAAAAGAAAAATTAAAAAATCGCACACAACTGTTTAACAAACGAACGATTAACAAACTGTTACGCGATGATTGATTGTGAAATATCTACCATCTCGACGATCATATCTCAAAAGATTTATCGTCAAGACTGGATATCCAAAACAAAAAAATCAAATAATATTATCAGGTGGAAAGTAAATATGTTTATCATAATATTTGTATCTTATTAGTATTTAGTACAGGTTGACAAACAACATGTGTTAATAAAGAGTTGATCTAAAAACGTGGTTTATTTTCATGTCGTAAGGGTCTTCTGATAGTACTGAAATTCAATATTTTCGCTTTACACGTGAGTGCAGGAACTGCAGCAAAACTAAAAACCGATAATAAAAATAAAAGCAACCTGCTTCCAGAAGCAGCAGCCGTCGTGGACGCCGCCTTACATCGAAGAAGGGAGGGTGAAAAAAACGAGATATATAAGAATCGTCGCTCACTTCTCGGCTCGTTAGCGGTAAAAGGCGAATGCCACGAATCGAAGCGAGGACGTTCATAGCTTGTGGCTATGCGCCGAGTTACCTTATATACGGGCAGCTCCTTGTTAGGGATGATGAAATAGAAAACAAATTGTGGTACAGATTTGGTGCGGGTTATCAAGTACCGACATTCGACAGAAATGGTGATAAGTTGACAAATTCTATTGTAAAATTATTTTATATTTAACAACATAAATATTTGTTTTACTTTGCTAAATGTCACTGAAATATTCCGAGACAGGTTGGAGAATAGATTTTGATTGCCGTATAATCGTAACTAATATTACAAAAGCGAAAATATTTTCGTTGGTTTGTATGCCACTTAAAACCTTTGTATCCTATAGTCAATATCAAACGCAAAAGATACAATAACGCATAGGCTATTATGCACGGCTTCGCTCGCATGAAATACAAATACTACGAAAGGTTTGTTTGGATATCCACTAGTCAATCACGCCTAAATAACTGGACATATTTCTGAGACGTGGTACAGAAATAGTTCATGATGTTGAACATATTTGGCGTTAATTTTGTAGAAATTCATTATTCACAATTAAATGAAATTACGTGATGTAATATTGTTTCTACTTTCTTTAATTTCTTTACCACGGCCTAGGTTTCGTTGTATTATAACATCTTCAGGTGGGCTATTAGCAAATAATCTTTGCCACCTGAAGATGTTATAATACAACGAAACGTGGTAAAGAAATTAAAGAAAGTAGAAACAATACTACATCATGTAGTTTCATTTAATATTCAGTTACTATTAATTATTATAGTATTTCGAAAGATGCACTTAAATCCCACCGTCTTTATACAAAATCCAAATCGGTAAAGCTGCGTGTGAAATCAAGTAGATATATAAAACAGGTACGTGGTTTGAAAGCCAGCGCGAGTTAAAAAAAAGCCTTGAGCCGAGTTGATAATAGAGATGATATAGACGGAGAAGAAACTGAGAAAAATAACAAATAAATAAGACGTGACCGGCGAGAGTGCGTGGTAGATCATCTAACAGACAATTTTATCAGATTCAGACTAAAATACTATAATACGAGGAGACGAATTGTGCGTCTCTAAAGTCTGTACAACTTTAGTAGTTTTAAGAAAGAAACAAGTTTCCCTAAAAACCTAAGTGCTTTTCATTGTCTTCGGTGTACGAATGTGAAACATACTCGTACGGCTTAGAACACGAGTATAAATAATAACAATAAAACAAAGAATAATTATAAAGCGA
The DNA here is from genome assembly GCA_039881145.1 of Druceiella hillmani. Lineage (NCBI taxonomy): Eukaryota > Metazoa > Arthropoda > Insecta > Lepidoptera > Hepialidae > Druceiella > Druceiella hillmani. The sequence goes on along the minus strand of JAYKKI010000047.1, from coordinate 12,995,099 downwards.
AAACCTTCTGTTTTGCAGAATCAATTACCTATACCGATAACGTTTGTTGTAATACATGCAAATGTTTATTCTAATACTTAAAATTACTTGCAGAGTCCTTTCACCTAATGTTGTGAATACTCACAGGGCACAAGTTTGTCAATCCGATTAGTATTCAAGTTTGTTTGTATTCAAGTTTGCAATGAGAATTGATCAACAAATTTCGAAAATATGTGCTCCGAATTCTTTAATGATAGCTCAGTGGTCACTAGTGATTGCTCAGTGGTCGAAGTTCAACCAAAATTCATTAATTTTTTTTAAATTTTAAAGTTTTTGAGGTTTTGTTTGTTCTTTAATGAAACTAGTAGTCGAAATTCAACCAAAATTCATTAATTTTTAAAATTTTAAAGTTTTTGAGGTTTTGTTTGTTCTTTAATGAAACTAGTGGTCGAAATTCAACCAAAATTCATTAATTTTTTAAATTTTAACGTTTTTGAGGTTTTGTTTGTTCTTTAATGAAACTAGTGGCCGAAATTCACCCAAAATTCATTAATTTTTTAAATTTTAACCTTTTTGAGGTTTTGTTTGTTCTTTAATGAAACTAGTGGTCGAAATTCAACCAAAATTCATTAATTTGTCAAATTTTAACGTTTTTGAGGTTTTGTTTGTTCTTTAATGAAACTAGTGGTCGAAATTCAACCAAAATTCATTAATTTTTAAAATTTTAACGTTTTTGAGGTTTTTTTGTGAAAGAGTATACCTCTATAATCATTGCGTATATTTCCTTGAAATTTTGTTCTTTTACGTCAGCTGAGAGCGTGTACAAATACGCCATTAGCGTGTATTGTTTGCCTTAATTCCCTGTGAAATTTTAAATTTGTAGCGGTTAAAAAAACACACCATTACAGCTTGTATTCGTTTTTATTTTTTGATACATTTTATTGTCAGTTTAAATTTTTTCATAATATCATTATATCAAATGAACGCTAATAAAATGAGACTTCACATTCATAGAAATATAAGTTACATTGTTTAATCACACACTCCCCGTACACAGCATGCGTTTCATACTTCTTCGATAGAGTGTTTCTACAAGCAGGGTTTCCGGTGTCTCTGAGGGCAATAAGTACGCTCGTTTGAAAAAAGGTATATTTTGCTCGTTTGAAAAAAGTACCTATATTTTGATTTGCCGAAACTGTGACAAAATATTCCACAAAAATAACAGGAACTACTATTATACTACTGCCTAACCTGCCTATCTGCTCCGAAAATTCATTCATATATTTTAGGCGACTGCAATTCTCGAAATTTTCTTAAAAATATACAGCAAAATTTTCATTTGATCGGAAACATACTGACATATTTAAAACTATCACTTTTTCCAATCACATTCAATCTATAGATATTTCGAGACGTTCTACTTTCAAAAAATCGAATAAAAATAATATTTTTGTTTTTTAAAAATTACTACTAGGCATTACCCTTCATTTGTTTAGATGTTGCTTAATCGCTCTATGCGTATGTCATCCATTTCACTACACACTATAGACTCTCATATCTATTTTAGGGTGACCATAAGGGCACGTACTAAAGTGGAGATTCAAAAATTGCCATATATACGTAAGCATTTTTATATTACCTTCCGTGTCAAATAAAAAGAATCTAAACAAATATATTGAAACACGCCGTATAAAGCTTACAAGATAATACTATAGCTAAGACAATTCGAGATACGTCACCTGCGCGCTCCCGAATTGGGCTCGACCATTAGGGCGGAAAGGAAGCGTTCAGCCAACGAATGTAACCACCGGCGCGCCCATCCCTCGCTCGGGTGAAAATTAAATCACCAGCGGCGGCGCGAGCCGATTCCGTCTAATTTCGTTATTGCAAATTCCACTGAATATTAATTTAGAGGCATACTTAGAAGCGGATTAGGCCGAGCCGCCTCCGCATTTTGAATTCGATTCGCAAAATGATTCCATTAAGCGCTGTTAAAGTGGCTTCGGCTGGTTTCACAATTAGTTCTGAGTATTTTGCCAGACAGTTATGAATTAATGGACGTTTAGTGTAACGAATGACGCGGAAGGTTCGCCAAAAATGAAAAAGTAAATTAGACAGTAAGCACTAAAATTTTGTTGACATCAATGAGGTTATTCAATAATGATGAAGCGGCCACTTACTCGTAGAGCGTGATTTATTATTGGAAACAATTGTGTAAGCATACAGAATTCTTGGAGAAGTGTCTGGTTGGCTACGTATATTTTTAGAATAGTATTGTAAGTAAACATTAAACATACGTGCAATTTCATTTCATTCTTCTCTTTGCCGTCGATTTTGGATGAAATCTTTGGTTTTTTGAACTGTATTAGCCGTATTAAAAAACCCATATCTTTGTTTAACCTAAAACACATTTCAGAGATTCCGGTTGACTTTCGCATAACTATCACTCAAACGGCAAGGGCTATAACATCTCGGTACGTATCAACATTTAAATAAATAAAAGTGAATTGCTTTGTATTAAATTATTATACATCTATTAGTTTTCACTATTTAAATATATGGACTAGCATATGTTTTACAGGTCTCGATTGCTTATATCTATTTCATTTATTAATGCAAGTTAATCAAAATAATTTCCCTTTGTAATGTTTAAAAAATTCCGCCACCGTGACTTTTTTTAACGTTGCAGACTATCTGACAATTAGGAGATTCGTATCTCGAAAAGCAGATACTGAATACGCCGCCGCAGACACCTAAATAAAAGATTTTTCATCCCCAAATTTTCAACAAAAAGTCAAAATTATAGTTTTTATTTATTGTTGTAATTAATCTATGTGTTCTTTAAAATTATGTTACGATAGACCTTAAGTGGTGGTGTGGCATGGACTAACATTTTTAGCATATTTCAGCAAAACTTTTTATGTCATTGTTCTTTTTTAATACTAAAAAGAATTATTAAATTGGCAAATGAAAGGTAAAACCTATCACAAATGCGTGACTTCATGCCCTTATATATTTAAAAACTTTATAAAAATTCTTTGCTGTAACTATAAGGTACATAACAATTAGGATGTTCTGACTTTCTGAGATTCTTTCGAAACATACTGTAAATAAAGACCGCAGCAACTTTTTGTTTGGTTTGCAGAACCCAACATTCTCTAAAATTTTTTTCTCTTTTTTTAAATTTTAATTAGATTCTCATAATTAACAGCACATATATATACGCTTGCTTTTTTATTTAAGATAAAGACACGAGATAATAAATTACAAAATAAAATAAAAGCGACCAATTGCGTGGTGGAACTTGCACAAAGCAGTTTTCCACAGCAGGTTACGTTTTTCCAAATTGTTGATCTAATTTATTCGAAATAATTTTAAATGAACCACGGTTAAAAAATGAAAAGAGTGATATATGACACTTAGCTTTGAAATTGAATAAGTTGCGAATGTCCCGCTCGATAGCATGATGTACAATTATAAATTAAACCTCAATTTCATCTTGAAAGACGTTTCCAATATACCCGAAGAAATATTGTTTCATCCTCACTTTACATTTTAATATTTTGCTAGATTTTCATTGAGATGCATCTATTTGCTAAATTTGATTAGCATAGGTCTAAAGCCGTTGTAACTATTATACTGTGACAGAGGGACATGACGAAATCATAAAGCTTCACTATGTTTACTAAAAAACCAGAAACGAAAATAAAATGTCAACTATTTTCGTATTTGCTTCAGGCACATAACTCGCTCCACCCTCATCTAATACTTCATTCCTTTGAAACTGCCATCATACGTACATAGGATACTATTTATTATCAAAAAATATAACTCAATAATAAAAACCTTTCGCTAAGTCGATAGCGGTGCCGAATAGTAGGCAGCAAATCCCCGCTTTGAAAACAAACCTCCACTTATTTATCGGCGACACTTTATTTTCGCACGGCAAAAATAATCCCGTCGACTCTCGCCTACTTGTACTTAAACAAACTCACTCCGTATACCGAAAATAATCGCGCATCCCTTCAAATATTTCCATCATTAAGGACGATCTGCCGAGGAGCGGGGTCGGTCCCCGGCGATACGTAGCGCAGGCAGAGCGTTATGATAAATATTTTGGTGTCGCGAGCCGAGGGCGACACGGCGCCGCGGCATCGTATGTGCGTAGGCGATATTCCAATCTCCCGATGAAATCTGGCCGCGAAATACCGCGCCCGTGAATCACCACAGCTAGTCCCGGCGGAATGCCGACACCCTGTTTTACGACCGCATCCGATCGGTTAAGTCGGTCATTCATGCCAGCTTTAACTTAAATGTCGCTTAGCTTTTTATTCGTACAACCCACTCTGGGTTTATTCTACACGAGTCCCCGCCTTTGCTCAGGTAAATTGTTGCCTAATAAATAATATTAAAGTCATAAATATATCATTTAGACGCAGTCATGACTGCGTTTTAGTTCAATATATTTTTATATTATAATTATTTTCGGTTAACTTATCAACGGTATTCTCAACGGTTTAGTTATTTATTTGATGCTAAAGTTGAATTCATAACTAACTGTACAACATAAACTTATAACATAAATACGTTCAAAATGACAAATCTGTTACAATTAACTACATACCCCGTAAAACTTTTACATAAATTTTCATGTTGGCTACAATATCTTGATACATTATTTTATTGTAGCTACGATAATTTAAATGTTTATCTCAAAAATGCATCCGACAAACTTCCGCTTATTTTAAAAAAGTCGTCTATCATTGGTGACACCTTCTGCAAAAATATATTTTATACCCTATTTGTATTTTTTAATTAATTAAAATTTAATTAATTACCGTGGTACTATTTTATCTTCTCCGTAGTCACAATCAGCTAGTTTTATGAACTACAATACATGTATATATTCAGATATATCACAATTCCTTTAATTTCACATTACCCATCACTATTCAACCTTTTAAAAATACGACGTAACCTATTGTACTTCCACTTTCCACTAGAGGTTAAGGACAACAAACGAATCTATGAATCGAATAAATAGTTTTAGACACTAATTTTTCTCTAAGAGCAGAGATAAAGATACTGTTTTTATATCAAAGTGCTAATGGGACAGTATGGTGGGATTTTACATTTATTAATTAACAAACTTATTTTAAACATTTTTGTAAGCGCTTTTGAAACGACATTGAAAATAATAATAAATGAATAATTTTAATCTGACGCGTAAAGAGTAATTAGACAAATATCTCAATGAAATTCCTTAAAAATAAATCGATTCCAATATCATAACAATATTAAGATACCATATAATTTTCCACCGCAAAATTACAGAAAAAAACGGTATTAGATCTTGGCTGATGAACAAATGGAAAAGCGCAGATCCATTAATGGAAAACTGCCGAATTTATCGATGATGAAAGCGTCATGATCTGTTTACATTATCGAGGTAATGACATCAATAAACTAAGGAAGTCGATTTAGGTAATGGTCTCAGGCGTACTAGTCATTCGGGTGATAAATGTACTTCTATCCCTTTCTCAGCTATCATCGACTACATATCATTATTTTCGTCTGCACTAGTATTGGCGCTCGCATTTTCCTATAAATTTTAGTGGACAATAAGAACTGAAATAAATCAAATTTCAAAATACTAATATCTGACAGTAAATAATTTTTTGATATAGTATAAACATTAGTACTCTGGGTTAAATTTAGATTTTTATAACAAAATAAATAGTGCTTTACTGCGTAGCTGAACGTTGGAAGCTGAACTTTTTAGATATCGCTCGGACTCGGGTGCGTGCGAGTTTGTACGCGTATGATTTCATTTTTGCCATTAATCCTGTTTATAATCCAACACACGTCAAACAATTTGAATTGTTAAAAATAAAATGCGAGATATAAAATATATATTTTATTCTTTTTAACATTTTTCTCATTGTGTCCAGTCGAGACGTTTAATGCGAAGGTTTGCGTGTAGCAAAGAAGACACTTGCGAACAATTAATAAAGTTTGTCTACGCTCTGGCTAAACATTTTTTCATATCATATAAATTAAGAATATAGTGTAGGTATTAAGTACAGTATTTAATACATATGATTTAAACGCTACGAATATATTAATTGTTTTTTAACGTTTTTTAATCATTGTTATTTAACGTTTTTCTGTGCTGAACACTCCCATAAATACCCCACAAATATTAAAAAAAACTAATTTTAACCTTGATTAATGCATACGATAGTATATACAACAGTAATAATTAAACGTTATACTTTTATTTTTTAGAAAGATAGAGTACTTCGTCATCCCCTTTTTTTCTGTATTAGTTGTTATTTGGGTTAACAGATGGCGTCAGAATCGCTTTAATAGGGATATGACATTGAGCGTCACACGACAGTTTTATTTCGTCGTTCGTGACGCCCATCTTTCCTAAATTTGTTACACGTAAAAATATCTTAGCTAATGTAATTTCCATTTTTTTTTAAATCTACAATAATAATATCTTATTTACAAATTTATATGATTGTTCCAGATTTGTATAAGCAGTATTTTTCGAAATAGGATAGCGGTACAGTGACTTTTAATTTATTTTTAGTAACATAAAAATTTATATTGAAACCACAATTAAACCATTTTATGAATTTGCGCTTTAACTAACTTTTGTTAGATACAACACATGATGACTTGAAAAAAATTGTCTACCTTCTCGCCCACCCGTTAAAACTGTCTCAAAAATATATTATCACCGCACAAAAAAATCACTATCATCATTCGGCTATGCAAAATTTAAATTTTCTATATCAAACGGTCTCTAAGAACAATACTTGTAACACGGTATACACAACACGATGAATAACCGTTTGAATAATTATTGGCAGGTTTTAGATTTTCGAGAGACGAAAGTGATCGAATATAAATCTAGCGGAATTATTCTATTTCACAAGTTGTCTAACTGTATATGTATATGTTAATATGAATCTATCCAGCCGATTATATTATATGATTAAGATGGTAAATATAAAATATATAAAAAAAATATATTTTTCATATTATTAGCATTCCAGAGGAACGATACCGCGAGTACCACCCCCATTAAGTATTAATTGCAGTTGCAATAATTAAGCAAGAAATAAAGAAACATTTTAATATTATTTGAAATTATCAACAAAATGTTCTAAGCCATTGTCGGCATACAGTTGAATTCGACAGATAATTTCTGACCTATTTTACTATGGCAATATAATTATTTTAGTGACGGAATCATTAATTTTTCCAGCCTCCGCATCAATAATACTAAAAAGCATTGAAGTAAACAAAATGAAGATAGTGTGAGTGTGTAACGCGCTTAAATAAAATCAGTCGAACGTAAAAACTTGTAAACAAAGTTATCGCGCCGCACCAACTCGATTCTGAACTCGAGACTGTCGAAGGCTAGCTCGCTACCGCGTACCGTCCGCAGCGCGAACGGAGCAAGCTGATCGTCTGGTATTTATTCACTTAGGGCGCCCTGAAGGAGATTGATGTACGTATATCGTGCTCCGTGTTTTTATGAATGTCTTAAAGATCCGCTCCGATATAACTCTATGCTGTACCGAACGGGTACGATTTGGTACTTTTACAACCCGTCAGTATGTTTCTCGTGTGTCCTATCTTCTTTTCGAAAGAAAAGCCTCTCCCTATAGTACAAGCTTTTAGAAATATTATATTTTTCTCTCGGGACGTGATAACTTCTTTAAATTGATTTTTTACTGTACCGACAGACCGTCTGATTTTGCCTATAGGTAGTCATCAAATGGTTGTGAATTGCGCTTGATTCGCTAAATCGCATTTTCATACCTTAGAGTCTTGGTCACAACCTGCTATAGGAATTGTCAAATTATTCCTTTAATTAATGGTGTTCACTTAATTCATTCACATCACCATCTATTTTGTTTAACATCAACGACCATCATGAATGTATAGTTTTATCATTTTTCATTACATCATTATATTTTAATAAATCTTGGAGATTTATTAATTTTCTATTTCTTTTTTTTAATTGTAGACACACTCCTGGCTGCACCGCAGGCGATGAAAGCCTGTAGTCGATATACAAACATGAAAATAATACAACACAACTTTCGCCTAGGAAAAATCGGGCCACATTTGCTAATCCTAATTTGTGATATCATAAATGTGAAGGTAAGATTGTTGGTTTGTTTGTTTGTCTCGCTTTCATACTACTCAATCGATCTCAGTGAACTTTTGGATACATGTCACCTGTCATAGAATTGAACATAGGATACTTATACACCGTAATATTTTTTTTGTACTTTAAAAATCACTCCATTTCTAGACAAACGTGCGGGCATCATAACGTAAAAATGTGTAATAATATTCATTTTATCCGTTCCATTTTAAGGTTAACACAATATACTAGTTGATATTCCTATTAAGCTTTATTAACATGCTGTTCTTATAGATCCAATGTGGTTCCATTCAAAAAGTTGTTTTTTCATCGACCCACAAATTCCACGGAAATGGATATGGAGATAACAATTATGAATAACTCCTAGACGGACAGATATCACGTCCGCGACTGGAAGAAGCGTCATGACTCGCTAGAGGCCAAATATTTGTTAAAATTATAACAATAATTTGTTTAGCCAAACTTTAATTAGCCAAATTTATGCCACAGACGCAGTGTAACTCGAAAGTGTAGAATTAAACTGAATGGGTGTTGGGTATCCTATTAGAGAAAGCTTTTCTTAAGACGTAAATTGACCGAATACGCTATATTTTCCGTAACTAAGTTTATCCAATATATAACCTTAAGGGTCCATATTTCAATCATCAAATAAAGACTCCAATAAGAGTTATTTGTCTGATGGAACAAAATTTAATTTTTCAACCGTCAGATAACTGCTATTAACGTAATATATCCATTATCGGATGAATAAAGTTATTCATTGATTAAAAGACCAAATAGCTGTTATTCTCAGTTTATATCTGTCTAATTGACATTTTAATTCAAATAGACGTAACGTTTTTATATTTATGTTAAAATTATAATTGTAATTTTCCATAGAATTATGTGTTACTTTCCTATAAAATATTGAATTTATTAAAATTAAAAACATACAAGAAAAAATCCTACCGTTGACGCTAGTTAAATTTGAAAGAAATTTTTGTTCATATTGTCAAATGTTTGATTTTCCATCTATATTGATCTAACACATAAGTATCGTTAATGTTTATTCCTTTCTTAGACACTGCTAGCGTGTAGTTCGTTCAAATAAATTATTGTAGCGTAGAATAAAATACCAAATATCTTACTAACTTCCATTACTTATCAGACCGGTTATCAACGGAATAATTCAATTCCTTAGTTAATTACTCGATCGTTAATTTGCTGAATGAGAATTCGTCCCTAAATCTATAAAGGCATTAATAGTGAACATTTTCTCATTCGCTGCGTTGCGCTTGCGGGAAAAAACTATTCTCGTAATAATTATTCGCTATATGAGTTAATAACCATATGCAATTGTTTAACCTCACGTTTTTCTATTTCCCACCATACCTTCAAAGTATTCACTTTATAACCAGGGTACTTTATTTTTAATATTATCCAATCTATTCCACCGATTGACTATTAACATTACTCTCTCGTCGTGATCTCTTTGAATCGAAGATGAGCAAACTTTAAGAAACCAATAAATTTGTGTTCCGATACGACGAGTTTAAATGAAGCATAATCTCCTCTCGAGTTCAACTTCTCAATATGGGGCGCAAACAAGCAGTCTTTTTTTTATATAATTGGCCAGCGATTCAGACGTCGAGTCGGATGCAAGATGAAATAAACGAATATATTTCATGCGCTCCACAGCTGACAATTCATTGTCAACTTCTCCCATACCGTCGACCTCTCCCACTTCGTCCTCATCGAACCACTTCACTCCACGGCATTTCCGCAGTGAATGAACGAACCTAGCGTAATTCGATAGCATTCGGGTATCATCGGCGTTGTCCGGGGCGTACGGTGCGGCCTTAACGGTCGTTGCTTGCACTAGGCAATCTTCGACTTCATTCGAAGGCGGCTCGCGCGCCGGCCTCGGATCGCTGGTAACAACAGCGTCGATAGGCTCCGCCAGTAGTGCTGCCGGTCATGTCACGGTAAGCTTAGAGGGAGCGGGAGGCGACGGTGCTATCTCGCTCATCTTCTTGTTAAGGTTATCCTTCATGTAATTAACTTACGTTTTGAACTGTTGAGGAGGTCGTTGCTTTTGGAGTCAGATTTGAATCGCGATTGACGTTTCGTGAGCACACGATTTTAGAAACTTGGATTCGTATTAAATAATTTTAAAAAGAAAGATTTTAAATCTATATCATCAATTCGTCTGCTGTATAGGTATATATCTGCACCAATGAAGTCATTGGTTCAGAGCCAATCACAATCCGGCTCCATTATTTGGAGCCTCCAGAAACCAAGTACAGCTTGATGATTGAACGTGTCCAAAAGATGTTCCATCGAAATTTGTATTTGAGACAGTATGGTTACTTCCTCTTGGGTATGCCAGGTTTCCATTCTTTGCAACTCGGAAGATATATTGCACTAATGAAATTTATTTTCCAGCTATTAAAAGGAAAAATTCTGTACCCTGTATTATTGACTAAATTTTCATTCTTCGTACCTGACAATTTCCTGGTTCATGCAATCATCACCTGTTTGTTATACCACCTTCTAGTACCGCTCTATATCGGAACTCTCAAGTTTCCCGCTATGTTCAACTGCTTAACTATCTGATCGCGGTCGCACCAGAATGTGATTTATTTCTGATGAGTGAAATTAAATTTGTCGAATTGTGTCGTCGTTATCTTTTGTAGTTATGATGTAATTTGTGTCCATGTTTAATCTAAAAGTTTAAACTTTGTTTAACCATTAATTTTTCCTGTCACGTTAAATATGTGTATGTAAATAAATAAATAAACATAGCAACATTCCAATTTCTTAAATACTTAGCTACTATAGCTTCAACGTGAATTCCGATACAGACTCTGCACATAAAAAAAATTTCCGCAAAATTTACTAAGCGGCATATGTGTACAAAAAATGAACATAAATCGTCATAGTAGAAATCTTGAAATACTGACGCGTATGAAATTATTATGTATTCTTCGGTTCTCGGCATATTTGGCAATTTTTAGTATCCGTACTCGATCGAATTAATCGGTTTAAGCGACGAGTATTCAGTTTAAATAATGTAATGTTAATGTATACACACACACATATATATATATATATATATATATATATATATATATATGTATAAATATATATATATATGTATATATATATATATATATATATATATATATATATATATATATATATATATATATATATATAGGTTTCAAGTGTTATACCCACTAGAAATATCTCTTTATTTATGTTTTGACAACCACACGTCAGGGTACCACGCCACACTTCTAGACGATTGCACTTTTAAGATCTTCGTCCTCCGGCGGCGTCCAACACCACTACCCGAAATCATAGTACTGCACGAAGTATATTTCACTTTTGATTCATCTTCTTTAATATCGTCGTAAAATGTCTAGATCGGTGATCTTTTATGCACACTAATTTTACGAACAGCCATATAAGTCACTAAACATGTTCTACCCAGTAAATTGCTAGTTTTTTAAAAGAAAAAAAAAATTAAACAACTTACCGTATTTCCTCTTCGCATTGCGGCCAAGTGGCTGACGGGGACTCACTTCTCCTCACGTATAAATGAGTTGTCGTACCAAAACCTGCATAAACTGAATCGAGTACCCGATTCGCCAAACATACAACCAAATAATACTCGGTACTCGGTTACTCAATATAACGAGTACTCAACACATCTCTAAGTTCAACCGTCACAACGACGCATATAGCACCACGTAACTTGCCTCCGTCAATAAGCAAATCGTGCCGACTCAGTGGCACGGCCGTTCGAAGAATCGTGTTCGAATCGTACATTTGATCCTTACAAGTTGCACAATCTTTAACGTTAACATTAATCTCTCGTCGCGGACTAGTTGAACCGGAGGCGAGCGAACCTTAGGCCGATAGACTCATCAAATATTCCAAGCTCTGAAATATTTCCAACCCCGACGTGGATACCGATGCAGATTTACGTGAAAGTGTTCCATCAATTAAGTTTAAAGTGCTTTTTGTTTGCGAACTTACTTTTTACAGCGCTCACTTATTTTAATAGTTTTCGACTAAACCCTGTATTCAACCACGCACACTATATCTACATGATAATATTCACTGTATATTATAAGATTACATTAGTGGATTATATAAATCGGCTTACGATAATACCAACCATATTTTTGAACCGTAAACTGCTTACAACAACTACAAACAAAAAATTATACATATATCTACCTAGTTTATATCCTTTCCCGACCTTGTATAATAAATAACGACAAGATTCAGGAATCCGTAAAAGTTAGCTTTTTATACCAATTTATCAACAACCGGTACAAATAATATATATATATATATATATATATATATATATATATATATATATATATATATATCTATATACACATATGTAATATAGAGAGTAAACTTATTAAAGCCAACCAATAACACGACCGCGATAAGGGAGGAACCGAAATAGCCGAAATAGATAGCGACGACTTAAGCAAACAATGTTAGAAATAATTGATAAGTCGTTCGTCAACGACGAGGGAAGCCATGTCCATTCGATTTATTTGATCAACGGTTTAATAATAAGTATTGTATTCACAATACGTTCACCAGCCCGACTGTTGTCGTTGAACGGCGCCGAGTTTCTGAGTCATGTTTTGGTATCGAGTAACAGCAACAATGGTCGCTCCTAAATTTAACCGCTTATTCCGCTTTAGCCGCCAAAATTAAAATCGGAAAAAAGTCATAACATTTAATCGATGAATACTGGTCGATCATTCAGCAATAGGATATTACAATTTATTTTTTTACTTATCACAAACTCAGGTTTATTCGGAGATCCCATCCCTAAGAATCGATTTTCATATAGAGCGCCCGGTATGAAGTTTTATGAGGAGTAAAATCAGAAGCTCAGAGCTTTAAAAAAGGTGTAACCGTTAGGTTCTGATCGTACGAAGTGCAGAGTGTTAAGAAAAGTGTAAACGTTACGTGTCCTTTCCGCGCAATATTTCTGCCCATCTTCAGAGTGAGATATCAATATGTTTATTTGAGATTTTCTTATGCGTAATCGCAATGACGGAGTGTGACACACTAGTTTACTATCGTTCGCTTATATCAAAATGTAATTATTAAATGTCATTACATGTATTGGTGTCTCCTATCCTACAAAATTAAAAAGTCCCGTTTAATTTTAACTTCTTAGTCTGACGTTACTAAATGTTTTTAGTCTTGTAGTATAAATTTGATCTTGTTAATTCGTGTTTTCCTTGAAAATAATTATATATTGTCAGCTTTTTTTTAATTAAGAATTTTCTATTCACATTTAATGATATTCGTATTTATATTTATATATAGCGTTACCAGTTTTAAACGTTCCAAGACAATCGTCCTTAAGGAGTAGACTCCAGTCGCGCGTCGGAGCTGACGCGCACAATTATTTTAATTTAAGTATACTTTCTCGAAACTTATTTCAAATTTATACTTGAAGCAAAGTTTTTTTTTTAAATGAAATAATATTTATGTGATTAGCATAACAACTAGTATTTCACTTCACTTTCATTAGTACTTCACGTGAATATCTGAAAAAGTAATATAAATTTACTGTCAATGAAATTTTCTTATTTTTAAATTCCTAACTATTATTATAACTATTATTATACTTTATTGTCTCCTTAGAATATTGATACATAGAAAGGTACACTTTCACCCGTGCAATCGTCTTTTTTGGTTATCAAATAGTTGCAGAAAATGAAACAAACTTCGTAATTGGATGGTAGATCATACTGATATAATATTGTGTTTCTCGTACTGAGATATTTTTATTAAAACTTATCGAAAAGACTCAAAAATGCTATAACATAAATTTCCTCTAAAGAATATCTCGGCACCGTGCGTCGCGACGACGGCCTACTTTCGCGCGGCATTTGACGCCCGCCGAAGATAAACACTCGTGCGAACCCGATAAAATAGCAAAGCGGTCGTCGAATTGGCATTTCACCGCTTCGTCAAAAGGCCGTAGCAAATCTCGCAGCTTTTTACCGCCTCTACACTACAGACGTATCGGTCGTTCACAAAGAAGAGCGACCCGAACGAGAATGTCTGCGAAATAAATGAATGTCGCTCAGAATCCCGCACGGGGTGAATTTAAATGGGCGACAGAGAAAAATCTGTAACACCATTCCTTACAATCGGCGCCCCGATAAATAAGGGGAACACCGGCCGGGTTAGTTTCCAAAATCAACACTTCCGCGGTTCGATTATTCAATCGGGCGCCTTCCGAGGGCCGCTCGCGCTCGCGCAATCCGCTCCGAGCCGCCGCTATTTCACGATTCGTTTCACAACCCGAATCGATTGCTCGGCTGCATAAAAATTTAAATTTCACTCGAGTTAAAGGGTTTAGCCACGACGTAAAATGAAAAGAGCGAAAAAAACTTAAGGTTACTCGCGGCGGACGCTATTCATATGTAAAATATTTCATTCCGCAGAACTTGACGGCGCTCTATGCGGCTCACTGGAATTTTGCCTGAAAAAGGCCGCCTATTTAAAGTTTTCACTTCGGATGGACGTCGTTTTGTAGCTAAACCTTTTAGTGTATTTTGTACGGGTAATGTGGGGCGGTAACTTGTGAGTTCCTATTTAAGCGTCGCCAGTACGAATAGAACGGTGTGATGCTATCGCCGACATAGCATTAATATAACAAAGCTTAAAATAAATAAGTTGAAAATAGAATTAACATTATTCAATGCTGGTGCTAAATTTACTAAAGCTTGTAAAATGTTAATGCCTCATTTAGTTTCTATAAGTCATAATTGTCGATTTGGAAACTTCCAAAATATTATAAGAGTATAATGCGAAAAAAGCAATATATATATAAAAGCAATATAAATATATATATATATATATATATACATACATATATATTAACGTAATTTGCAAACAAACAAAAACCAATAAATCAAACTGTAACAGTAAAGGTATCGCTGGATCAAATGGATCAAAATAAAGTAAAATATTTGAAAATGTAAATGATTTAATGGAAATTCTAATTAATTAATACCTTTATTATATTATTATTAACAATTTCATATCGAATTGGTTTGAACATAAAAAATCTGTCTATCGCATATTCAAAATTCAGAGATTAATTGATATGTGGACGGATGGATAGACCCTCTAAAATATTAATCAGTTATTTCGTAATAGCTACAATAATATTGTTGATTAAAAATTGGTTTTAACAGTCATTAAATTGAAAATCACTAAAATAATTAAATATTAATAACAAAAAATTTATCAATAATACAAAACAAATGTGTGATATTAAAATAATTTTAATAATAAAATTATTACCATTACTAAGTTAAATAGCTTTGAATAAAAACTAAATTCTTATGTAACATATTGTAATTTCAAATTGTATCAATTTGTGATTTTTATTTTTTAGCGAGTGTACTTATTCAAAAGCAAAAACTTAAATAATTCTTTTTGCAACCACTATCAGCATTTATCCATTTGTAAATTTTAATAATTTATTTTGTTTTCCTTCTTTGTTCCTGCACACTTTTGTAATTACTTTCACGATATCCGTCAAGCGAAACAATTTCTGACACGACCTCATTTTCGATGTAATCAATTTGAGACTTTCTAAGTTGCATTGACCATTGTGAGAGGCTAAGCGATATTGCATTTTTATTGGCCAAACCCGTAACGGCTTAATGAAGAACATTTATATTTAAATATTTCGAATAAAGTGTTATGAAAATATGACGCGTATAATTAAGGACTCAACGTTCGAAGCGCGCAGTTGAAGTGTATAAAAAGCCTATGAAAGTCATAACTAGTACTTACTTACAAAACAAAAATGAAATGCAAATATACCATTTGTGTGGAATTAAAAAGAAACAAAATAGTTAAATAATGATATGAATAATATAACGCATAGAGCATTATGTCATTAATTTCAAATAAAATTGAACGCATTGGTCTATGTAATTAAAAGTTATTTTTAACTTCAAATTTCAAATTTTTTTAATGAGTTATTAACAAAAACTTTATGACGGGTATTACTAAAATATCAATTATTTTTATTAATATTACATTTTTATTAAAGTATGTTCTATTATGCAATTTTCCTTTTTGGACATTCCATTTATTAGAATCGATACTCATTTCGGCTGTATCACTAACAAATATTCACGTACGCAATTTTTGAAAAATAATGTAACACAATAGTCGAGAAAAAATAATAAATACATTTAACAGATTATTTCAATAGAACTAATCATTCCATCGTCGTAATACAATAATCGTATAAATATTAGGGTAAGGGAACTAATTTTTGACACCCCTCCAATTTATTGACACACCATCATTTTTTCGTATAAATAAGAAAAATACTCAATGTTGGGTTACTAAATAACAAAATAAAAGTTGGTAGGTTTTGTCTTTATTGTAATGGCCACACAGAGCTGTCAAAAAACAATATGGCGAAAAAACATCTGTTGTGATCATGACGCGATAACAAAACTAACAAAAAAAAACGGGAAAGTCTTAGGTGTTCACTAAGGTAAGTGTTGTTTTTATGTTCGTTTTTAGCAGTTTTCAGCTCATGTTGTTTTGATTTTGATTTTATGTTGAAGATCATGAAGTGTAAAATAGATTATCGCAATTGTATATTCAATTATGAAGATTTTCAATGCTATTAATGGGTTGTCAGTAACTGAAACGAGTAAAGTATGAAATCCCACTTAATTGACATCTATGTCAATAATTGGGTTTTATTTAGCTTTGGTTCTTGATCATTTTATACTTCTTTCAGCTTTGGATCATGTTTTATATGTAATTTAACTCCAAATAGAGCTTGCGTATACTGTGTTTCCAAATGTTGACACTGGTGACAAATTTGAAATTACTAATTATTAAGGTGTCAGTAAATGGTGTCTAGAATGTTTGGTGTTATTTGTAGGTGCTTAATAAGATTTCAAGAATGAAACCAAAGTGGCAAAGACCAAAGAAGCCTGTAAAAAATCAAAATAAAATTCAGAGGAAGAAATATGATCCTGATTCTCTAAAAAAAAGGCGTTACATGCAATTCAAAATGGTAGGAGTCAAAAACTTGTAGCCAAAACTTACCAGGTGCCATGAACCATATTAATTTACCAAATTAAAAATCCTGATCCGCGTCCAGGACCTTCTACTATATTAACTGCAAAAGAAGAAAAGAACTTAGAGGATCGGATTAATGTCTGCTGCAAAAAGGGTTTCCGAAATAAAATAAGACTTAATTAGTAGCGTTGCTGATTTTTTAAAGAAGAAGAAAAGAGTTAGTACCTTTAAAAACGGTGAGAAATGGTTTAAATTGTTTAAGCAAATTGAGAACCACTTTCAACAATTTATTCCATTTACTTTCCGATCCTTCACGTGTATACAACGGATACGAAACAAACTTTCTTCTTTGTCCTAAAACAGGTGTAGTATTACCTCCGAAAGGATCAAAAAATGTATATGAAACAGACAACACTTAGGCTAAGACATCGTTAATTGTTATGTTCACATTTGACGGTGATTGAAGTACCACTCCACCTATGGTAATTTTTCCAAATAAAAGGCATTTATTGTGGTAATTTTTCCAAATATCAGCAAATATAACACCGACCATTCCTCCAGGGTGGGGTACAGGATTAAGTAATAATGGGTGGGTGAAGGTAGACATTTTTCACGATTATATAGGAAGTGTTTTATATCCCTATTTCGTTAAAAAGGGAATTAAGTTCCATATAATAATGTTTGTTGATGGCCACGTGAGTGATTTATGCACAAAATTAAATATTATACTAAATGCTCTTTACACAAAACTGCACAAGACTACTTCAATCTGCAGATGTCGCAGCTTTTAAGCCACTAAAATATGGTTGGCAAAAATTAGTACTGGATTGGCGACGAACACATCCTTCAGATGCTTTGACCAATGTTTCTTTTGTACCGCTCTTGGAAAAAAACAATCCGAGAATGGGTTTCACCTTCAACAGTTTTAAATAAGTTCAGAGTAACAGGATTGTGTCCACGAAATATGAATTCCATAGATTTCTTACTGCGCAAAAAGAAAACCAGAATAAGCTATGCATATACCAGCCAAATTTACTCTCCGTAGAGGAATTTACAAATATTATAGGCAAAGAAAAATTAATAAAAATTAAACAAGAGTCATCCAAACCTGAAAATATCTATCTCAAAAAGATATGGGATTTCCTTCACAAAAAAATCTAAAACGAAAGAGATATCTCAAAAGAAAAATCTCTAAGAATTGAAAAAGTTTTTGTTATTTGATAATTTTTATAATATAGATATAAACCTGAAGCCATCAGCAAATTTTGTTAGATGTAATGATGAGCAGATTGTGACAGAAAAAGAAAATGAGCAGAACTTTGATGATGTTTATGAGCAAGACCAAAATAAAAGCGAGAAGTATACGACAGAAGAAATCGAACACTTTTTGTCTAAGTTTGAAGGCTGAACTGTCTACGTACTAACGTCTATCTAAATAAGTATTCAAAGTTACATATTTATAGATTTGTCCAAGTACCTGCCTAATTAGATTAGGTAATATCTAATAAGCGAGTAATAATATATTTTTAAGTCTCAATGTTTCTGTTAAGTGTCTAAGTGCCATATATTATTACATATTGCGATGATATTTTTATTATTAATAAAAGGAGAGAGATAACAGACCTGATTGAAAATAATGTCTTGTAATTATCTAGGCATCTATCTACATTTTAATTAGCAAATTATATTATTAGAAAAGTGATTAGTATGGGATGTCAATAAATAGTGTCCAGTATGGCAATAATAGGAAAAAACGAGTGTGTTTTAGACCACACGACAGAAGTAAAACTTCAAATTCACAAAATAATAAAAAAAATTAAAGTTCGCGTAACGCTAGGAAACTCGCATAAATATATATATATATATATATATATATTTTTTTTTTCATGCACTGGCTATGAGAGGAATAGAGAAAGAAAATGTGCACGCGCACTGCTCTCTCTTGCTCCTACAGTGCGATACAGACAATAGGAAGACAGGCTTACACTGTGTCTTAGATATACGAAACATAACCGGCTATGAGAGTAAGAGAAAAAGAAAATGTGTGCTCGCACCTCTGTCTCTTCTCCTTATAGTAATATACGAAACGTAACTCTCTCTTTCTGTCTTCACTAACTTATATCTCCCTCTCAACTTCCGTTCGCCTCTCCCGATCACACTTTTCGTAACGCTCTCTTTACGCATTCACTAGTTTACTCCCCAAGTCAAGCGTGCGTAAAGAAGTTTTACTTCAAAAAGAATGTCAATAACTGGAATAATCATGTATTATTTTTAATATGCTGAAATATAGTGTACGATGATATTAGAGGATCATTTAAGTAAGCTAATAATATTCACAAGGATCTAATTTTACCTACCAATAAGATATATTTTCTCTTGTAAATTCAGATAGTCGTAATTTTGCACTATTATAAATGACAACTCTTAAAGTGTCAATAAATGGGTGTCTTACCCTATATACAGGCCTCAGTGAGTGCTCGTATAACACAGACCTCGCCTCACAGAGTGCAACGAGCACTGCCCTTCGTCATTGTCATATCGGATTTCGATTTGCCATTGAAGCCCTTTTTTCACTTTCGACCCTAACCGAAACCAAACCAATGCTACGATTCACGATCGAAACTTACCAAAATCCGGCATTCTGTCTATAATTACCGCAAACGTTGATATTCATTTCTAACCCTTCATATTCAAAAGTAACAAAACACATAAGCTCTCCCTCGAAGCGGATGAATGCATCGATGGAGAAATAAGTCGAATTAAAAGTTATCTCAGTATAGGAATGAAAGTTTGCGGCCGTACGTGGGTATGGGTGGCCGATAGATAAAGTGCGACGTGTCGAACGCCCGGCGTGAGGGTGAATAGCACTAGAGAGGTACGAGAGAAGTAAATACACAAATTCGCCTCCGCAGCGCGAGATATTCTATCACGTCGACGTATCGAAAGCGAGTTTGCATGCGGGAACCCGCAAAAGTTTTTAAATAGAACTAGCCTCGCAGATCTTCTCCCCTCGTGTGTAGCACACTATTCCAGAAATAACGTGCAGTCAAGCTTTATTGTGAAACCCGATTCATTTACGGAACACTTGAACTTTGAACATCATTTGATTGCACCTCGAGTACCTAAACTGAAGTACGTTATAAAATAAACGTCGGCTTGTTGGCAACACTGGCAATTGAAGACGTTCAACGGTAAAGCGTATATAACTTGCATTTCTATTCGAATATATTTTTGCTGCATTAAGTTTATTTTATATAATTTTTATTACAGTATTTCACAACGCACTTATATTTAAGGACATATTTTACAAAAAATTGGTAAATAAGTCTGTGGAACATTCCAATGAAAGCAAAATTGTGGTAAAACTAATAAATTTAATGTAATCATATTTTGTACATATTCTACGCTTATACTTCCGTCTAACTTATACTAGTGCAACTATTCACGTCACTCTAATTTCATTAGAACACTTTCATTCTAAGTAATTTTTCGAAAATGCTATTTAATTAAAGCTAATCCAATATTTTTAGATCGCACATGACACTAAAGTAATCTTATATTTACTAATGGCCTAGCCGGTCGAATACATTATAAAAGACAATTAAAATAAGAAGATCACATAAAACATAATCCTTTAAGAGGGGGGAGGCCACAGAAAATAAAAGATAACGACAACGCAGTACCGATGATAATACCGCAAGTACAGTACAATAAAACGCCTGATGCAAAAAAACATAGGAAACCCGAATAAATTTAATAGATACAAGTAAGGCCTTATGCATAAGAATGAATGGCTTTAAAACTAAATTAAAGAAAAAGCATAAAATGGCAGGTTAAGCACCTGGCCTCATTCACATAACACATTACTATGCTAATCTCACGCCCATCTCATCCCACACATTCGCGGCTACGAGCCTGGATACCTCAGGTCGATACCTTCACTTCGCTAGGCGTTAGAGCCTCTACCGTTCCGATGTTCGAGCCACCTTTAGAACGACCCTCTTTCGCATGCCAACATCTCGACAGATGTTTGTTAAGTTCAATAATATTAAAGTTATTTGAATATAGCCATTGAGTCAATTTTATTTATAATACGTCACAACTAGATAGACTTAATTTTATGAATGAGCTTAAAATAAGAACAAAGTGATTGACAAAACAATTAACTTTAATGTAAAAAAAGCTTAGGGTGTTTAATATCGACTGTCGTATTTTTTTTTATCGCTAGCTATTTGTAAAGGTATAGTCCTTGAAAATTTAAATTGAGAGCAAACTACGCTTTTTTATAGTAAAGTTAATTTTTTTATCAATCATTTTATTGTTAAAGTTTATTTTTTTTATCGCTAGCTATTTGTAAAGGTAGAGTCATCATGAAAATGTAATTCAAGAGCACACTACGATTTTTTTACAGCAAAGTTAATTTTTTTATCAATCATTTTATTGTTACAGTTTATTTTTTTATCGCTAGTTATTTGTAAAAGTAGAGTCAACATGGAAACGTAAATCGAAAGCACACTAGGCCTTTTTACAGTAAAGTTAATTTTTTTTATCAATCATTTTATTGTTATTTTAAACTTATTAAAAAAATGAAGCTATACTGAGTTGTGAGGCATCTTCTCGATCTCGACAAAAATCTTTATATTTAAAGATTATTTTTTTACTTTTAGGTAATATTGCTACAAAATATTGTTTTTTTGTTTTTTTAATATAAAATTTTGTTTAACATTTGTAACGTTAATTAATTTCCGTAAACTTTCAAATTCACATAAACGGCTAGAGTGATAGGAAACAAACCAAAATGTACGTACATAGATTGCATGTTTTTCTTTAATTAACGTTAATAAAAACGCCTATAAATATTTTATAACTGTGCACGCTTCTTTAAAGAATAATTCACATCGTGAAATTTACGTGAACAAACCCTGGAGAAATAACCAATGTACAGTAATAATGTTGATTAGCCAAGAAAAAATATTAAAGTAAAAACGACAATCTAGATATAAGTCAGTCGTACTTAGTTATATTAACTCTAAAAAAACGTAATATATATATATATATATATATATATATATATATATATATATTTATATATATATATATACATCTATAATTATTATAAAAACTTAAATCCTTGGACTTAAGTCTTGGCTTCACATTTTAAATACTCAATCCATCTTCGCAAAATTTTACATACACGTCCTAAATATGTTAATCTTATAGATTTTATTGCGGAATAGAATATAAGTTACAGGTGGAGACAAGTAGACTCATAGAATTCAATAACCTTGCAGCCAATTACGTCTTGATTAAATTATCGCGGTCGTTATTGCTTGGTGACAAACGCTTGAGAGGGCTAGAGGAGAGATTTAAATTGTATTCAAAAGCATGCAGATGTTTTTGTGCTACATTATTTATGATTTTAGGAGTAAAATGAGAAAATTAAATTACCTACAAATAAATTACAATGCCGGCCCACTTTTGAGACGGTCTAAAAATTTTGTAGCAATAATTGATCTCCAGAGAGAGATCGACACCTCTAAAAAGATGCCAACAGGGCTGATGCTCTCAACATGCACGTTAATCTTTAGCATAATTTATTTGTAGATAAATCTATGCTAATAGCCCACCTGAAGATGTTGTAATACAACGAAACGTAGGTCGTGGTAAAGAACTTAAAGAAAGTAGAAATAATACTACATCACGTAGTTTCATTTAATTATGAATGTACGTTAATATTAAACTAGTTGCAGTTTACGCCACGAAATAAAACTTTAAATGTAGTATTTAAGAGTAATAAGCTTGGGTTTACGACATAACATCGGGAGTGATTGAGTTTTCATGATATTAGTTACAAAACATTTTTTTTTTACTTGTAAGTTGGTACCCTCGCCATATTTCATAATCTTTCGCAAATCTTTGTCGAAAAATCTGATAGTATGGCTATATAAACATTTGTGATCCACCATATTTGTAGGTTTGGGGGATGGGGAGATGGGTGCTTCATATTTTATTTACATACTACGGTTTTTAAAGCTACAAGGCTGCAGTACAATACAGACAGTACGCACATACATATCGGGTATCTTGCATAAATAGCTTTTGAAATTGTTATGCAAGTTACCCAAAATTGAATTTATTAAAATAAACGTTATTAATGTTATTTATTGTTTCTCCAACCGTAGTTGAAAAATCGAACCGGACATACACAGTATATCACTTTAAAGCTTTATATTTCGTAAGCAAAGGTCAAAAATAAAAACTGGCAAATGGAAACTCAATTTAATTTTAAAACACCTTTTCACTGACCTCATCTGATGGAAGGCATGCAAAAAAGCTCGCCCTCTCTTGACATTTACGGGTTACTGCACTCCATATTAAAAAAAAATATAAATAATTGAGATCTCATTCTCAAGAACCTACTTGTAAAAATGCTAAATACGTGTATATAGGTATTTCTAAAACTGTAAAAGCTATGAGGTTTTCGAGGCTTAACCAAATTATAAGGGAGTTCCCTGTTTCAATGCTTCCGTAGCTCCTAAAACATAGGTCAGTATCACTACATACATAGTTTTATCACATATCTGTAGGGTGGTACACCTATGTATTCACATGCAAGTATATAACAAATTTACCAAATAATTCATAAATATATATATCGCGACATGATGCTTGGTCATCTTTTATCCATCAAATTTGACTTTGCTCTTCTACAATACGACCTCCCCCCATACATGTGTGTGCGTGTATGTGTGTGTGTGTTTGTGTGTGTGTGTTTGTGTGTGTGTGTGTACACACACACACACGCCTGCGTGCGTGCGTGCGCGCATGTGTTCGGACAGGTGTCCATAACTCAAGGTCAAGTTGGATACAGGGGAAAAATCAGTTAATGAGGATCCAAGAAAAAATAAAACACAGTACCAGTAATTCCTTACAGTTTTCTAGTAATAGGATTTTTTTCGAAAAACGTAATCGCTATCCAAATTATGGACATGGTGACTACAAATATCCGTAATTTACCTATCTAATTTCATATTTTTTTACCAAGAAAGTGGTAAGTAAACTGTTTCGAAATATTGATCAAATAGACCATCTTTTAAAACAACTGTTTCAGGCTTGGAGTTCAGTTTTGGAACAACTGTATTTATATTCAAATTCTTGTTCAGGAATATACAACTTATACATGTTCACTGCAAGGATATAAATAGAAGAGCCACGGATCCTTTTTAATGTCCTAGTCTTTCTATTTTCTATTTGAGCTTCACCGAACTACCCTCCGACTACAATGGAATAATCGTATGCTACGATTTAAACTGTTCCCCTCAGTAAATTCTTCATATTTACATACGAATAAACACCGATAGCCCGGTCGTTAACCTCTATACGATTTATACTTTCGATGTCTACGGGTGCGGCGATATCAAGGCCCGAGTGAGATTTAAATATTTACTAAATTGAGATAAGAGCATGATAGCAGCATTTCTCGTGCAATATGGCAGCCGGGCAAATATTGGATCGCGATACGAGCGCATGCTCATTACAACCCTCGCCTAGGGTCAATCTCTCTCGCGGCACCGAATCGGACGACCCGGCTAGGTATGTTTATTATCGATACTTTTATGCAAGTCTATAAAATGTAAATATTTACGACGTTTACGTTCACAGCTCTGCCGTACGTACACGTTTGAAACGGCCGTAATACGAACGTGTGTGCAAGTATTTTTGGGTTGTAGAATAGTCGTACGGTAAAGGGAATTGAATCCGAGTTCTCCTGGGCTTTCTTGGCCAGGTGTCCTAAATTATAAAACTAAAATATAATTATGTTGGAATAGAAGAAAATTATGATAAAACAAAATGTATAGCCAGCCTCTGCTAAGGCTCTATTGCAAATAGCGGTTTAAATATCTTTGTTCATTTATCTCTAACAATAATGATTTAAAACAATAATCTACAACATATCAACATAGAAACAGATGCAACTTTGGTCTTGAAAAACCACTGAAATAAATATTTGCGAGTCTAAACATAAAGTTAAAACCCTATAAATATTTAATAAGAGCTATTGTCTTATATGAAAGTGAATGCTGATACAAAAATATTTCCAAAAATAGTAGGTGTAATGTATGTATAATTTTGTTAAAGTTTTGAAAGCACAAAAAGTAAGACAGTTAGGACGCACCTTTATATATAATGATGCAGATCTTGTTAAAACCCAACATTCTCCAATATTTAGGACACCACAAAAATAGGACGATGACATATCAGATAGATTGACTTCATCCAAAAAGATATGACAGGTACGAAGGTCACTTGATGAAAAGCCATTGCACCTAATAGGACAGGATGGCAAAGACTATTTAAGACAGCCCAGTCCTAAACTGCCTGTAGTGCTCGAGAAGAGAATAATCGTCTGTTAGACTTACTAGTGAGCACCATCGAGAATTATTATTCATGTCTGTTAATATTAATTAAAGGATTTAGCCGACTTGTAGTGAAAATCTATAACTTACATGATAAAAACCATAAGTTGTAACTTCAAATCGCGAACTTAATATTAATAGTTATTACCAATTATTCATAAATGTCACACATAATGCCGACACTTTTGCTGCAGTATAAGCGTTTGCGTGTTTATAAGCATATGTCAATGTGCAGGTATATTACTCTGCATATTACATGAGACGTGCGCATCAGCTGTATTCGTTTAAGCGTATGTGTTTAGCAAACTGTTCGCGCCACAATACTCATAACATCTCTTCAATATTTTCAAACTTGAATGAATTGAATGAATTGTGAAAGTGATTCAGTAGAAGTCGAGTATAGTGATATCGGTAAGTATCAGTGATAAAGTGACAATAAGTGGATAATTTATTTTAAACTTAAACTTTGGTGCCGTTTATAATAATTAGTAATAAAATGTTTACGTTCATAATTAAACAAATCAGAGTTAAATACAAGTTTATTACCTTTCCTTCAGTTATTTCTTTTAATTATTGAATTAATTACTCTCAAGGGTTGTTAACTTATATTTCATTGTGCCTGTTATTTAATATATAATACACAGCGAAACTTCGTTCCAACCAGTTATCCCACGACACCTCTTGTTTTTTTTTGCTTTGGTTTAGAAGTTTCACATCCAGTGAGAGCGCTAAACGTATACACGTTTTATTTTTGTTTTGTTTAAAAAAAAATCTTTAAACTCTAAGGTTTCAGTGTACAAATATGTCAATTTTACTAGTTTAGTTTCGTTTATATTAAAATTTTCGGTACGTTTAAAATACGTATTAGGAGAGCAATACGGGTTTT
The DNA here is from genome assembly GCA_039881145.1 of Druceiella hillmani. Lineage (NCBI taxonomy): Eukaryota > Metazoa > Arthropoda > Insecta > Lepidoptera > Hepialidae > Druceiella > Druceiella hillmani. Next base: position 12,968,524 of record JAYKKI010000047.1, on the reverse strand, counting down.
CGTAGCGCAAATCTAGTTTATATGAAACGAGTTTATCCTGCATTCATATGTAAATAAACCTTAGGCCAAGGCCACACCTCAGATGGCACGCTTATTGGTTAGCTAAACGGCAGGCTGAACAGTCGACTTGCTTCGATACATAGTGGCTACACTGAGCATCTAGGTGTCTAGGTGTTTAGTGAATATAAATAACTAGATTCCATTATACTTCTATGTAGTTACAACTAGTGGGCAACCCCATTCATTCGAGTAAAATAGCAACTCTCAATTCGAGTCTGTAAACATAAGAATTACCTAATAAAAATATTACCGTCTGTGTTTACTTAGTTACACGCCACAATTTATTAAACATGGCTACATTTTCAAGTAAACCACGTGGGATGGATTCCACAAAGTCTCCCCATTAAAAACCGATGCCATTATTATTTTTTCCGTGATTCATCCAGGTTAATCGAAGCAAAATACCGAAGCGACGCGCCGGTTCGCGTAGCTTACCGCTAGGCTTATTACACAAGCACTAAGCGTACCACCACCAAGCGAGCGGTGTGGCCGCATCTATTAAATTAAATCCATCCAATGAGTCATCTAAGTAAACAGTTTACCTCTTGCCGCTAAGCGTGCTACCTGCGGTGTGGTCTTGGCCTTATAGTTAGCGGCCTGGTGGCAGACATTTATAAATTATATTATCGTGTGAAAGAGGTTTATAATCGTTTAGTTCTAACTAAGATAAACAGTACGTACCATCTCTGGTGTTACGTTATCACTAACTTATTAGTTACAAGCCCTGTTTAAAAAAATGATAGTATATTCAATTATTGTTTAAAAACTTGTGTATGCAAACAAAGAATAAACGCGTTAACATTTTATGATAATGCAAACTTAAAAAAGTGTTCATGCAACAAAAAATAAATGAGTAAAAATGTTTAATAATAAATCGTCAAAAAAATGTGTTAATGGTACGAAAAATTAAACGTCAACCATTTCTGTTGCTGCCTTTAAAAGTAATCAACTTCTTTCGGGCTTAGTGATCTATACGATATTATCATCAGTCAAACTGATAATTTTAAGTATTATATACAAAAAAAAATTAATAAGCCCATATACTTAATGCACAAGACAAACAATGATAACACTGCAAATTTTTAAAAAAGCGAAGTATTAAATCATTATATAGTGTCTGCCTCTGGGTCAAATTTTTTTTTTACTTATAAATATCACCAAATGGAAAAGGCGGAGGTGAAAATAAAAAAGGAAATTTTAAATTAATGTTAACTTTATATACATATATATATATATATATATATATATATATATATATATATATATATATATATATATATAATTTATTATAATATTTTCAAATTAATTATGTGATGTGTAAGAAATATTTTAGCTTTAAATATGTAACACACAGATTCAGTATGGGGTTATGAGTTATTCCAATCCAGGCTTGGTCTCAATTGAAGTATTGAATCCAGCGTAAAATAGATGAACTTTAATAATAACCTGTGTCAATAATAATTATTTGTAATTAAATATTATCTATCATATCGGAAAAATAGATAGTAAATCTTGGAAGATAATCAGCAAGGTAATTTAAACAAGAGAATCATTCAAACCTTAAAGAGAACTCTTATTCTTAAGTCTGTTGACGTATTATGTTGAAATTTGTCACAATAATAAAACGTATTGAACCGCAGATATCGCAACAGCTAAAACTTAAAGATACTCATTTAGGTCTTTAAAGGAGAACAAATTGAGTACTCGACTTTTTTTTAATTGTATATACATATGTAGGTTATATTCAAAATAAAATAAAATATTGAAATTTATTTTGCAAGGGAGCTAATCTCCGAAACGATACTCTATTTTTTTTAAATACGAAAGTTCCACGGCCTAACAATATGACACGCTACATTCTACGAGGCTTAAATTGAGAAAGAGGACAAAGTAGCGCAAGTGACGAGAGGCAAAAGATATCCGTAAATAAAGGAAAACGCGGTTAAGAGCCGCTCTCTGCTCTCGAAGTCACCTCCTAAGGCCGTTAATTACAGCGTGACATTAGCCAGGCGAGTGCGAGTGAAGGGCGTCCACCAGCCACCGGGGGCGGAGGTTGTATATCTTTAAGTGTCACGGATGATTGACTCGGGGCGCGCCGACGGCGCTGACGTGTCGCTATCGGCACCCGCCGACGTCATTCAGCGCCGCTGCTGATAACACGCGCGGTCCTACGATTGGGAAGGCGTTACCTAGAGCGATACATGTCGGGTGACATCGAGTGGAAGGTACTTTGATGCGTAGCGCTCGTAGAAGGCGGCGAGAACTTCAGCGATAAAGAGCCTCCCCCTCGTACCTCGTACGGAGCCTGATGACCTTGATGTGTTAGAGGAATAATAGGAAGGCGGTGAGCTGTTTTGATCTACATTGTGCACAGAAAGCGGTAAGCGTTTCCGATAATAAAAAGGGTCTATTGACCCCTATGAACGTAACATTAGGACTAACGTGAGAAAAAACGTCGACATTTTATAGCTTCGAAAATGTCGTGCACTAGCACTCGAATGGGGGCTAAGAATACGCGAGCTCAAATTTCATTCGCAATGGAAAAGCTTTTTCTTTCTATAACAAATTCTAATATAATTGTAGTTAAAATACATAGTTTGGGTGCGAGATATGGGACATAACAAAACGACTTAAGCGTCGACTTTAATTCTCCTTTAATCACTGCCTTCAATTAATTGTCCGAATATCTTAACCCGAGAAGATACGTAACAAAGACTTGTTAGAACAATGGTAGGAATGTTCCGATTGACCATCAAATAAAAGGCCGTAATTCGGTCAATCGCAGATTGACCATAGACAGATATAGAATGAGACCCCTTCATATTTCCAAAGAGCTTTTGGGATGAAATGTTCACGGGAAGAGGAAGCGAGGCCGTGAGGCAGAAGCCCTAGATTCTTATAAACAGTGATGTCACTAGACTTACTATATATAGAGGTGACATGTTTATATAAAATATAAACGCATTATTAAATTAAAAGTATTCATTAAAAATCAAATAAATATCTAGTGATCAATTATGAAACTATTTTACGATGGTTATTTTTAAAATAATCTTATTTCTCTATTTTGAAAGATCTTGGTCTACAGGTTGATCAACACGTCACATGATACCCTAAGGTGAACGACGTTAGTCGAAATATTTTTATAGAATGCACTCTCAAACGTCTCCGACAATTTCTGAAATTCAACCCAGAGTACATATTTGTCAAATTTTACTTCTGACGTCCTAGAATATGGAAGCGTATATTATTATCTAAACTGATATGAGTAACTTCTCAATAAATTAGAATGGTTTTGGAGCCTACACATTCGATTCATCTTCGGCCTCAAAAATCACGACCGTTCTGAACATCGGTCACAAATAAAATGGTTAGATTCGCGACCGGCGAGTTCTTAATTTTTTATCACTTTTACGTAATATCCTCAATAATTCTCACACCTTCATATCTCCGATCGAAATTCCAACATATTTCAGCTGATAGTCTTAAACTACGTTCTAAAGCTAAAAAGACGCTTCTAATCTACCCGAACAGAGCTACATTCTATGTAGGATAATAAACCGCATACGCCACAAAACTATGGAATAAATTAAATTATTTAGTTAGTATTATATAATTTAGTTTATTCCATAATTTAAAATAAACTTAATTATATAATTAAAAAGTTCCCCCTCAAGCTACGGATCGAGTTACTATGAATGGAATACCCCTTCTTTTATTACCACCTCCCTATTCCTGAAGACATACAGTCTTCAAGTATCACAATTTGTAGCTTGTATCATTTTAATTAATTTCACATTAATATTATTTATATCTTTCACTTTCATCTATACGGCAATAGCTTAATTTTTTTTGTTTATCGTTTACATCTGTTTACTGTAATTTCCTGTATCGGTTATTTTACAATTTGCTGGAGCATAAAAATGTCTCACTTGTAAAATTATAATTGGCTCTAAGAGATTACTCCTGCAACAATAAGCTCGCTATCTATATACTTGGCTTTCTAAGTCTATAAAGTTTGATAAATAAAGAAAAGAAACAGATGTCTCTGTTTATTAATTTATGTCAGTTATTATTTTTTTCCTCAATCCGCTTGAGTTATAGTCCATTTGTATCTATTGAAGACATATACATAGTTGGTCAAACCTTTTACGTTTAAAATTGCCCAGTTTCATAAAAATAAGTCCTGTAGTTATGCGTCATGAGCATATAAATACAGCCTCTTTATGATCTTGTTACATGTATTGGACTTTATTCGAATGTAATACATAGAGCGGGAAAATAACACGTAGTACTCGATTCCACACGTAACGTATTACTAAAACATTGATAATTATTTAAGAGACTCACAAAGGGGTCTGAAAGCCGTAATGTGAAAACGATGCCTATTGTGATCATTTCACCTTATCCTTACAATTTAAAATAAGAAAGACAATTATGTCAATCCACATAACGAAGATTAAATTAAATATTATATCATCTGAATAACTGTTAAAACTATTTCGGCTCTAATTACAATGTCGCCGGAAATTTGGGTAGAAACACAGTTTCATTAGATTTTAAGCATTTAAATATTAGTATTAATTAATATTTTCAAGTTGGTCGTTAAGTAGGCATAATCGTCTAATAGTTTTATGTATTGGGAAATTGGATACAGATTAATGTATTTGTATTATGTTACTTATGATACCCATAGATTGGTAAATTTAATCCTTGAGAGAGCAACTAAAGCTCCCCGTGGTACGGTTCAACTGAGCTTAATAACTACTTACGTAGATGTTGAATAGGTCATGCTGCATTGATCAATTTCGTCACACACACGAAATAGAATTAATGAGCCGCTTAGTGAATTAGTTTGTACTGAATTAGTCAATAAAAGTTTTAAAATGTATTTCACTATTGTAAATACGCTGGAACAATCGAAACAAAATTATGGTTTTATATTTTCGTTTTCGATGATTTTTCCTTCTAGGTTCCGTATCGTGTCGACCGCAACATTACCGGAAACGGAAAATTCGTAACATCCGTCATTAATCGCGAGATCATACTATGCATCATATGAGATCATACTAGCCTATGATTCACAATATAGGTACGTTATTGTGAACCATATGCCAATTAATATGTCATCATAACCTTTGTACAGTCCCTTGTGGACTTACGCAATTTGTTGTCATATATCGTAATATCATAAGTATAACATTATTCATAACATAAGTATAACATTATAAGTATAACATTATCATAAGTATAACATAAGTATAATATCATAAGTATAACATTATTAAAATATTTATTATTCCCTTAACATTACACATTTCACAAAATATTTTTATACATTAAAAATATCTTTCTTTTGACCATTATTATTGTCATACCATCTCAATATTCATATTTATACCTTCCTAACTTCCATGGTATACATCCTTGACGTATCATTCTCATTTACCATTAAATAAAAAAGATGTTTTCGTAAAATAAACTGCTGGATGAGTCTGACTACCACGATATTTTCTTCATTAACATTTAATTTATTAAAAGATAGTGTAACGATTAATTTATTAAAAGATAGTGTACCGGGTAAAATAAAACGAGAATTTACATACGCGTACTTGAATGTTCAAGAAACGTATTATATTTTCTAATATATCCACATACCATAAATAACTGATGACACATCCATAAGCATGAAAGTGTTATAAGTCCAATGCATAAGGAAAGTAAAGCTCCAACATCTACTAGACATTTAATATGCAAAACTCATTTGTCGCAGACATTGACCGGGTCCGAGTTAACGTCTCTTTTACGTTGTAACATTTACATTGAGGGCTCACGGAACCCGCCCGATTGGCGTACGCCACTCTACTAGAATAAGGTACGCATTATTACTGCCCTGTGGTCGTATGGGAGGAACATAGACACGCATAACGCTGTACGGTGAGTCGAAATACATTCCGACGAAACTTCGCAACCCTTTCGATAGGACAAATCCAATATAACGAGTGATGTAAGCATTTTTCACAGAATCGCTTTCAATGAAATTATTTTTCTCGAGATGAGTCTACTATGATAAGGATTTTTTTACATGCCACATATTCGAAGTTTCATATTAGAAAACACAACAGATATTATGCAGATATATATTTTACGATATTATGCCGTTTTTCTTCAATTTCAGAATGTCTGAAACAACCATCAAATATTTATAAATAATATGGTTTTTATACAGAAATTTAAAATGTTTTTTTAGTTTAAAATCTTCCCTTATATTCTATATACACGCCAAATCGATCGGGCGGATGTTTTCACTGACGTTATAAAAATATGGACACATACAAATTTCGCCGGAGACGGAGAAGGGATTGAGAAATACCAAAGCAACTTTCGTATTTTAGATTTTTGGCCTACTTTTTTTGTTAGAGCAGCACGCGGAAATTACTCCACCGATTTGAAAACAAGTTCCACTGAGATGATCCACGAGGCTAAAATTAAATTCCAGGTTACGTTTTACCCGACCTTATGTTCCATAAGGGAATTCAAATTCAGTTTTTGACGTTCAGGCTGTTAACATTTTCGAAACTATTACCGCTCCAGCTTAAAGCTCGGGGTACTTTTGAAATTCAAACTTAACTTGCGAGTCACAAAAAAAAACACCTGCCATTTAAAAAAAAAATGTATTGCCCCATCCGATGAAGTAACGTGTAATAGTTAATAAGAGATTCAAATATGGAGTGTTGCAAATAATTAAAAAAATGGGACTTCGACGCAGCAAGCACATGAAAATAATTAAGGTCAATATGCAAGACTTTCAATGTATAGACATATTTTCGGAAATGTATTAATTACTTTAAGGAATTAAAAAACACACACATTACACAAGTCCACAAGCAAAGGTACAAAACTTAGTTATGATAAAAATATGGCACATAATACAGCTATGATCTGGTGATTAACGACTAATCTTACGAATGTTCCATTTCCGGTCTACACCCAATACGTACCCGGAAGCACCCGAGCTACAATACCCAAGCTAAAAATGAATCAAGAAATGAAATAATTTTGATATTTTATACTCGAACACTTAAAGCCTACGAAAATTGTGTTTGTCAGTTTGCCAGTGAGCCAAACATCAAAATGGGATATTAAAATTACAGACGAAATAGTTTTAACAATTATTCAGACGGGACAATGTTTAATGTATTTTTCCTATGCGCTTGATGAATACATTTGTTTTTTCTCTCACGTTTGAAATTTTCAGAATAAGCTGAACTGACGCTAGCTGTCTAGCCAGCCTCAGTTCAGCTTACTGTTTTCCTATTACACCATTGTGATTTAGTGTCTAATTATTTATCAACCTTTTAGTAATACGTTACTGAATATGTGGGATCGAGTACTACATGTTATTTCACCGCGCTCTGTATAACTTTCAAGAAGCTTCCATACGTACATAAAAATTTTGTTCATTTATTTTAATGATTAATAGAATTTGAATACATTTGAACGAAATCTATACACATATCAAAATAGCAATGAAACTGAGTTTTTGTGCTCATCACGCAGAAGCACTGGCACATTTTTGTAAAACTTGGTACGTTTAAACGTTAGAGGCTTGGCCAACAATGTGATTAATGCCTTCGACAGATATAATCGGACTAGACGTCACGTAATCTGACGGCGCCATCTGTTTTTTTAAATTGTTTATTAAACTTTATTGAGATTTAGAAAGCCAAGTGCACAGATGGTGAACTTATTGCTACAGGAGCAATCTCTTACAGCCAACTATGCTGAGTGAGAAATATTAGCGCTGTAGTAGTTTGGAATAACTGATATACAGAAAACGTCTTCTTCAGACAGGTATAAATGATAAACAAGAAAATAAATTAAAGCTTTTTATATATAAAGGAAAACGATTAATGTGAAATTTGATAAAGAATGATAAGCGTCACATCAGGGGCAGAGAGCTCATGAAGAATTAGGTACTCGATACGTAGTATTTCGATATGAAGATTACTTTAGGTGACGCGATTACAGACGAAATTTGAACGAATACTTCAAGGGTGCGCTTCGTATTTTTTATATTTAGTCTATTCCATAGTTGTATGCTGCTTATGCGTTACATGATTCCCCATAGAATGCAAATCTTTGCCAAGGGATTAGGATGGTCTTCTTAGCTTTTGAGGGTAGTTCAAGCCTGAAAAGTGTTGGAATGTCGATCGTAGATATAAAATCAGATTATTTATATAAAAGGAGGTGAGGATTTTATATGAAGGTGATGAAAATGTGACATTTGCCGGTCGCAGATGTCTAATAATTTCGGTTGCTCAAATTAAATTTAGAAACGTACTTCTTCACAATTTGCTACAGGCAGAAGTAAATTATACCAAATCAAATAAGTCCTCTGGATTGAATTTGCATAAATTTGTTAAGACGTTTGTAAGAGTATTCTGAAAAAAATTTTACGCTAAAGTCATTCATCCGAAGTCATCATGTGAGATGTTGTACAATCGGTAGGTCAAGATCTTTAACAATAGAGAAATAAGGTTATTTTCATCATAAAATAGTTTCACAATTTTTCATTTTTTTCATTAGTGGCATTTGTTTTACTTTTAACAAACTGTACTTCTTAATTCTTCATCAAATGACAGTATTTTCTTACTTTTAATAAAAACTTTTAATATAATAATTCATTTAAATTTAATATGTCAACTGTCTATATGTGTGGCAATTCCAATGTCATCGTTATTTATTAGATTCTACAGCTCTCGCCTGGTTGCATACCACTGGGAGTAAATGTGAAGTTTTCCCAAGAGAAAAGTGAGCACGACTGGTGCCTTTAAAGATCATCGAAGAATACTAGTGGTTGCCCAGTGGTCGAAATTCGATCGTAATTCATTAAATTTTTAAGTTTGAATGTTATTGAGGTTCTTTTGTCAAAGAGTATACCTCCATAATCATTGCATTTAATTGTTTATAATTTTGTTCTATTACGTCAGCTGAGAGCGTGTACAGATGGGTCATTAGCGTGTGTTGTTTGATTTAATTCCCTGTAATGCCTGTGAAATTTAAAATATAATGTTAGTCAGTCTGACATTTTAAAATTCTTTGGCGACAATCTCTGCTCTGTGCGGCTGTTTGGTCACAAAATATTATGTGTTTGACATTGAAAGCATATAACGTGAACAATGAATTGTTTAATGTGTTTGTATAATATAATGTAATGTATTTGTAACACGTAGTATACATAAATTTTAGCTTTCTTCACTCCTTCTCTGTATAAACTTTAAGTATGCCAAATCTCACATTCGCCCGTGCGCACAAATATGCTTAAAAAGGGATACAAAGTTTTCTCTTCACGTGTCAATATATAGATTTGAAGTGTTTCAAGCGATTATTCGTAGTTTTGAACAATAGACCTAAAATTTACTAATTATTAGTCATCACTAAATAAAGGAGATATTTTTGAAATGATCTGCTTGCCAATTCAAATTACTGTTACACTGACTACTTAAAGTATATTATTCGCTCGATTCTGTAAAAAGAAAATGGCCAAAACTTTGGTTGTTTATACAAAGTTCTAGTTTACGGAATTATACCGTGCCGTCGATAGAGCAATTACAAAAGCCATAATATGTACCGTACGCATGTAGCACGTTATCGTGTCGATCCTATTATATTCCCTCAGCCCTCTTATTGACATTAATAAGGGCCATAGCGTAATGGCCTAAATGCATTTACTATTATGGAAATGGCGGATAACAATATTGTTCTTCCCCTACCGCATTAAACCCGTGTGGTCGCGTGTGTAGCGGCGAAACCGTTTAGCTCGCTAGCTTCGCCTTCCACATGCCATCGACCGAATATTACGAGTAACTTCCTTTCGTACATATCACGCGAATATATGTCATGTTCGAGTGGTAACCTTTAGTACTGGTTCACATTGAATAAGTCAGTATAATATAATGAGCTACGAAGGTGCTTTGTGTATTTCTACACACGTGTACCGCTTATATTGAAATGATACAGCAAAATTTTCATAAAGCATTATACTCAAACGAATTCTCTTTATGAACAATAGACAATATCGATTTAGCACGAATTCAACTATGGCCCTAGAATCTGAAAAGGCGATCGTGTTTCCGTTTGAATTCGTTATTTCAATTAAATAGCGTTGAAATAAAGAACTAATAAGACGGCAACCACAAATCCAAAACGACAAAACAGAAGCAACCGCAAAATGAAATTCATAATTTCATTGTTTATTTATAATGAACACAGATTTATCCGGCGTTGCTGGCGTGAACGTTAATTTTCGGCTTTTACCATTCTTCATCGTCGACAAAACAGCAAATGGTTCAGTGTGATATAAGTGTCGAATTACGTATCGTGGAATTGTATAATCAATTTAATAAATAGCAAAATTAAAAAGGAAACCTTAAGTTAAACTTACAAAATGTTTCAAAGCAAAACACCCACGTGGTAGATGCAATTGTTGACCAATAAATTGACGAGAAATAAAAGATTTTTTGTACACTTCTAACTTTGAGCCTACAGGCTTCCTTTATCGCCAGCACTCGTGACTGCTGATGTATACTTAGTTCGCCGTTCTACACGGTATAAAATCTACTTACCCAACAAAATGTTTGAGATTATCGATCCTACTCGCCGTAGCATCTGCGATGTTTAATTCAAAGCCTTTAAGACCTTTTGGACCGTATTTGATGAAGACTTCAGAATTCATTTACTAGACTGGTAAACTGCGTCTACAGTGTCTTTCAAAATCGATTGGTAATCTAAAATAGGTATATTATTTTCTAGTTCATTTTCGTATAAACCACAGTGTAGTATATTGTTTTCTAGTTCATTTTCGTATAAACCACAGTGTAGTATATTGTTTTCTAGTTCATTTTCGTATAAAACACAGTGTAGGATATTATTTTTTAATTCATTTTCGTATAAAACACAGCGTAGCATATTATTTTTTAGTTCATTTTCGTATAAAACACAGTGTAGTATATTATTTTCTAGTTCATTTTCGTATAAAACAAAGTATAGTATATTATTTTTAGTTCATTTTCGTATAAAACACAGTGTAGTATATTATTTTTAGTTCATTTTCGTATAAAACACAGTGTAGTATATTGTATTCTAGTTCATTTTCGTATAAACCACAGTGTAGTATATTGTTTTCGTACAAACCAATATGTGACACACAGGAGGATACATTCAATTGCATTTTTATTTATCAAATTATTAAAGAATAAAAACAGGAAAACCGTATTCATTTTACAGTAAACTAACTGTAAAATGAATACGGTTTGTAAAGTATATTCTACAAATTGTCGTAGAGAGTTCTGTATAATAGTTATGGCCGTTTGATATTTAAAAAAATTATATTCACTTTAATAATTGTCGGCTGATTTATGAAATAAGAAGGACATACGTTCCATTTTTATAGAAGGCGGCGGATCTAATACTTAATACGCTTATCTAAATCCTCAAATGGTGCAAACATAATTTTTTTTCCAGTAATTGATTTGTTTCGATGTGTCTTGTTTCAGAGAAAAAGTTAGGCTTTTATTTTGATAATATTGAATGATATTTTAAAATATGGGAACGAAAATTGTGAAAAATGTGGTAATTTTACAAAAAAAATCAAATTTGAAATTGAATAACTCCAAAAACGCTTCAAATTTCAAAAAAAAGATTTTCATTTCGAAAAAAGATCTTTAGGCACCGAACCTCTCCGCGGCTTTGTCGCATTCAATTTTACTATCTATATACGGTTACAAGGATGATCAAAGTTACAGAAACCAAGAACGAGTATTGATTAACGTTTCAATCGGAATCATACTTATCATTTTTAATTATTGAAAGCGCCGAATGAGCTTAAACAAAGCGTGCAAATTTGCACGTAGAAAAAAATGACTATATTTTAATTTTGATTTATATTTTTAATTGTCAGGATAAAAATAATATTATCGGTAATGTCGAAACTATATCCGCGCTTTAAAATTTATAAAACAATAAACATCTATATATGAAATTAAATACGGTGAAGACGATTACATAAAGTAAAATTATGTAAGACAAGTGCGCCAACATGCCTACGCAAGCCCTGCTATTTCGTAACGCTATTTCCAGTAGGTATATCGTCGGGAAAGTTTTCTTCAGTATATTTTGGCCTTTTTTTGCCTATCACAAGGACGCGAGCCTTTGACAATATTTTTTCAAGATCGAAATTGTATTTAGTTATGAAAATTACTGGAAATTTTTTTTTACTTTCATCAATCAAAAATATTGAAGTATTGCGATAGAAGTTTTACAGTTTGTATGTACAAACCTATGTACTTAAAAGCTTATAAAATTTGAAGTTAGACCCCATTTGGCTTCAGACTTTTTTCCCCTTAAAATTATAGTATTTGGCTCCATTAAAGTTTAACCCTATGTCCTACAAAGATGTAAGATACACTTATAGTATTAGATAAATGTCTGCTTGATTTGTCGTTGCTATGGTTACGTTGTTCAGATTTTCTTATTATTTAGTTATATTATTTTAGTGAGCTATTGTTGTAGGCAAAATTTTAACGTTAGTTACTTCAATAAATTCATGTTAATTTTAAAAATTGTAATCTTTATTGTAAGCAGCATCCGATATGACTAAAAGTAAAATGCAATGGGAAGAACATACGATTTAGGTGGCCAATTCACAACACACAATTTTTTCACTTGTCACTTTGACGCAAGTGTTCTTTTGACCCCTTATAATACACAAATTGAAAAGTTTTATTCGTTTTCAAGTTTTTATGCGGTGAGCCTTTCCACATACTAGCCGTTAACTGCTATCTCAATACATAACTCCGCTGCCTCACAAAATATACGAAAAAGGATAATAAAAATAATTAATTATCCAATTATCCTTCGTGAACCATTGTTATTCTCCATTCTCATTAGAGGTATTATTACGCACCGAACAATTATGCTGATGATGCATTACAAAGTGGCCCCCAAATGAGTATTACACTACAGAAGTGAGCAAAAGCCCCGCAGTAAACAGAACACGGGAGCGATATAGCGCTGACGCACGCTACCAGACTGCATCTCTACTCGCACGGCACTGCTTTTATTGCAGATGACGCTCACGCAAGGGCAGCTCACGTTACAATAGGTATCTATCTAGACATCAGGTTTTACGACTCCGATATGTATTGTCGTTATATAAGAATGGGAAACACTGTTTATGTTTTGAATGTATCTATATATACACACTTGCGTGTGATTGGATAGAATATTTGAACGAAGCAAAAAAATCGTAGGTAGTCTTTTAATCTGCCTGTACTTTGATAATTCCTTATTACACTAATAGGCTGAACATAACCCGGTTTTGACACTTAAGAAACATAATTCGACAATAACGATTATTTATCTACTTTTTATAGCACTATATATGTATGTATGTATGTATGTATATATATATATATATATATATATATATATATATATATATATATATATATATATAAATATATATATAGTATCTACTTATTTTTATTATCGCTACTGACGTAATGGTAGTAACAATTAACAACACGTTTCACCAAATTGTGGTTACTAAAGCCATTTATGCTACTAATGGTCGCCCAGTAGTCGAAATTCGACCGTAATATACTTACCTACTCACTTTGTTGAAAACACTAACAGGTAGGCGAGAGTAAGTTAATTCAGCTTATTGTTACAAAATTGTCTTTTAGCAACAGATGTATATTAGGCAAGCTGTATTTCACTAATATATGGAAAACAGATATCTATTACACAAAATATAAAATAAACGCTTTTTACCTTGACATTCACTCCACACACTATTGAAAACGGAACATTTGCAATCACACAGAATTCACAGCTCGAAACTCGTTCAGTCAATCTGACATTTTAAAATTCTTTGTGGCAATCTTTACTCTGTGCGACTCTTTGACCAGATACTATTATGTGTTTGACATTGACAGTATGACCGTAAATAATGAATCTCTTAATGTATTCGTAATATATAATTTAATGTTATTTTAAGACACAGACACACACACACACACACATAATATACATCTGTTGCTAAAAGAAAATGTTGTAACAATAAGCTGAATTAACTTACTCTCGCCTACCTGTTAGTGTTTTCAACAAAGTGAGTAGGTAAGTATATTACGGTCGAATTTCGACTACTGGGCGACCATTAGTAGCATAAATGGCTTTAGTAACCACAATTTGGTGAAACGTGTTGTTAATTGTTACTACCATTACGTCAGTAGCGATATTAAAAATAAGTAGATACCGAACAAAAATCATTACGGTGTCAGTGTGTAGAAAATATCAGCACAGTACACACAGTTGCGTCTTCCTCGCAACATTTTCCTACTTTCTTATTTTTGGATTTTTGCAACATATTTTCTTTTTTGACACGATAGTGTAATATTGAGAAATTATGCCAAAGATAGTTTGGCCAACTGCTGTCAAACATTCAGTGGCCCAGTCCATAGCAAAATGCCAGTAAAGTCAGCCTAGTTTGTTTCAGTTTTCGTTAGTGTTATAGCGATACATGGACAATTCAGAATTATATTTATTTTCTGTTAATAATTTTTTTACTCGATTATCTTAATGTAAAGAAGTTCACTTCTAAGCACGTAGCAGCCCCTTTTTGATCTTCCACATTTACATTTCCTGACTTTTTTCATTGTACCTTTTTATTAGTCTCTTACTCTTCCTATAAATTAAACATCATATTTTTTATCTTTAGCGTTTCTTCCTAACCTGAAAGATTATTTATTTTTTCTTCGTCATGTTAAGGTAATTGCCTCAAAAAATATGTTGATAATTAGGAACGTCTCTCTTATTATTTAAAATAAATTAAGCGGTATCTCGGCAGTAATCTGTTTGTATTAAGTGAGCCAACAGACGCAAAGTGAATGGAAAAATAAAGCATACACATGGTGATATGTTGACCTCGCACTTGCATAATGCCATTCGAGACGAGGAACGTCGTTTGACCATTTTATAGAAGATACACCACCTGTCGTAGGTGTTTAACCTTACAACTTAATCTTCATATCCTCTGACATTACAAATAGAGACAAAATATTGCAAATGGATGTGATCGAAATAATTTATCAAACCAAATAGTTATATGCAATAAACAATTTTTTTTGCAAATGCCCAATATTTCTTCCAAAAAATCCAATATTTCTGGATACACTTATACTACAGTTTCAGTGTCGAGGCTCTGTGCCTCAGCAATGTTACAAACAATGCATACACAAGGTGTGCATCTAAGGACGGGAGATTATAATTAATACATATGCGTGTATAATTAATATAAAAGGTAACGTACAGTAGGGATTTATTAATATATTTATAAAACTATTTTAGTAAAATACAATATCACCTAATACAAGTGTTAGTGATTGCTAGTTACCCTAATTAGCTTTAAGTATATATATATATATATATATATATATATATATATATATATATATATATATATATATATATATATATATATATATATATATATATATATATATATACTAAGTTCAATAAAAAATATATTTCAGACAGTAATGTATTTTTGAAGTCCATAAGTTGAATTGACATTTATTTTTTTTGTTTTGTGTGGATTGCTCTGAGGTTTTACCAAAGCTTTGGTAATGATATAAGAAAAAAACTGGAAAAAAGGCTCCAACTGAGATCTTATCGATTCCATAACTACTAATAATTACCATAACAAATATACGTCAGAACACACGTGACAATCAATTCAAAATAAAAGCGTGCGCAGTTAACTATTTCCGACAGATTTTTGAACTTGTTGAGAAAGTAAGTGTGATACACATAAAATTAAAAAATTTTTCTTCAAATATCTGTATGGTTGTAAAAACGAAGGGAGGTGCGATTAAGAAAGGACTTTCAAATAACCCTTGATATCATTAACACCGGATGAATCCCCAATATAGGGATTCAGTTGATTCTAAAGTTTTGTATCTGCGGCACTGAACAATTTTTCATAGAAAATAGTGTCGTATTTAGGAAAAGGGGCATCGAATAACTTTTTAGGGCGTAAACCTAGAAAATGAGTAGACAAGTAAATGAATTTTCGGAGGAGGTAGGTTGGACAAATTGGATTGTTCGAAATAGTATAAAAAACATAAATATATGGGCAGGTTGCTTTGATCACGGATTCCCACCTACTAAGTTGCACAATAACGAAATCTTTAATCAAATTTGTCAAGCTCATAACACTTTAATTTGTTAATTAAATTCAAAAAAATCAAAAAGGATATAGACAATGTTCATTACGAAAACGTAACATGTATTATGTTCTAAAACCAACCTCTTTCCAGTTTTGAATCAAAATGCTTTATTGAAATTTGAATCAGTGTAGAATTTCATTCCGAAGTTAATTATTTCCATCATCTTTTCTCATTTAAATCGGGCGGGTCGGCGCTCCCGACATACCATATCAATTAAGCTCGTCATAAAACAACCCTCGTAAAAGACGCCACATTTCATATATTCATTTATTTTCACTAAGCCAAACCCAAAGCGTCGCGCGCCGGGATTTGAATTGACATACCCCGGACCTGATGCCCCCGCCAGTCCGCTGGACGGACGTCGCTCACGCCAGTGGCGCCCGCCTAATAATAATTATCATTTACTTCCACACGCGACAATTTTAGCCACTTTCATCTCGCGAACCCGCCATAAATTCTAATCATGGCATTCGTCGCACGGAGGCTGGAGGACACTCAGGCAGGTGGCAGATGCACAGTGGCACTTGTAGCATTCGTAAAGTTGAGGGTAAACGTTGAGGTAAATTTTTTTTACTACAAACATGCTCTGAACGCATAGTTTACTTGAACGAAATATCTCTTTCATTCGAATTACAAAACATTAGGAAAGTGCTTAGTTTTCCAAACCATGCAGATTTCGCCTAAATAAATATTAATAATAGAAAACCTGTCAATTACGAGTAGAACTCGTATTACGAGAATTCCCTATGTACCCCTAAATATTGTAATATTACAATATTTAGGGGTACATAGTATTTCTATTAAACTATTAACAAATATTAATATTACTTTACACCAGATAACAAATTGCCAAGTTTACCTTTATCTTTAACAAGTGTTAACTTATCACGAATTTCTCAAAAACTGTGAGATTTAGAATTACTGCCACAGCTTTTCAGTAACCTTTATGTAAACCTCTAGAAATGTTTTTTTATAATATTGACTTTAGTAGTGTTGGAGATGAAAGAACATTTTTAATTTAAAAATTCTCTTTGTTTATAAGTTGTTATTTCGATTCATACCCAAATGAAATATGTTCTTTAAAAGGTAAATACCTTCGGTTACTCGATTTGCCTCCCTAAAATATTTGAATATACAAAAATAAATTTATAAAGAACCGCATACACAAAATAGCTTGTAGAATTGTTGACAGACGTTACAAGCAATGAAATATCAACTAATATCATAGTTGTGAGTGTTCTTGTTTCTCTGTGTGTTATTTAATAACTGGAAGCAAGCAACCAAAAATAGTCCGTGTGACGGAGTAACACGTGGTTTCACTCGCGTAGAACACCGGTACCAAGAAAAGTATGCATGATTGTTACTCTATCACACCTTAATAATAGCTGGATAGATTTTCACGAAACTTGATGCAGACATGGTTCATTAATGAAATTAATAAATAGGCTACATTGTAGCCATAAAAATAGCATAATTCGTCTAGAATGAAACTCGGTGTTAATAAAAAAATTAGTTTTACATATCAATAAAAGATATAGAGCATATAATAATTATACTGCTTACATACTTCGAGGCCCAAAACGGACGTTTAAATCCTGCCGCCCTAGCCACAAGTCTAAGCGTCGCACGCTCGTCAAGCTCCGACATATCTAGTAATATAATATACGCGCGTAGATAGAATCTTGTAGTGATACAAACGTGAGGTTTGTGCTAAGAAATAAGATTAAATTTTTTCCATAGAAGATAATTCTAATCATGTTTGATTACGGGAAAAAAGCAGAGTTTTTTTTATTTTGACATTGAAATTTTTATATGTCTAATATTCAGAGATTACTTTTATTCAAAAGAAACCGCACATAAATTATTTGACGCGTTGAAAAATTATATACATATTTTTATAGAAACATGTACACCCTGTTTCTGTTCGAAAATATAAAAGCAATGACAGCCCATTTTCATAAGAAACGAATCGAATATACGTAGTAGAAACGCGCCTGACAACACAGCAACGGCACAACAATAGTCGAATTTTATCGTCATTGTGTGACGAACGCAACATATGAACCTAAAGTTGAAGTTAAAACATTCACTCGGTAAGCGTTGTCAATTTGCATTATATAGCGAACACAAATCTTAAATGCAACCAGTAGCAAACCCAATTGTATAAGCCAACATTAGTGCAACTTATTTATGGCTTCTTTAATAGATATCTTGAATCTCAAATAAGAAATACCGTGTTTGTCAGAGGGTGCGAGATTCCACTGTCAATAATAACGTCTGTCAGAGAGACCGAAAGCGTTAGATATAATTGGCCAAATATCACAATAAATTGGATTTTCCTGGAGCATCGTCATAACAAATTACGTTTCCTTTGCTGGAAAAACCCGAATAGGATAAAAATATATTTAAGTAACAACGAGAAATGTTCGAAAAGGAAACAAATTTTGCTTGACTTTATAAACCGAATTTATTTGTGCTCTTGTTTGTTTGTCCTACAGAATCTCGTAAACTTTTTAAGAATTTTTAAAACTCCTTTTCCATTTTTCTAATCGGACTTTGAACAACGACATTTACATATTTCGATAGCCTTTAAACTCAAAACTCTGGAACAAATAAATTCGTACTTTCGTCATCGATAATTGTTAAATAATGGAGGAAGTTGTTGTGAGGAAATGTATGAGCTCCAAATAAACTCTGAACACACAATACTAACAAGTTTTCTCTTTTTCCTGATAATTTCTTAGATAAAGAGCTATTACATTTATTATTGGGTACATTTAAATTATATAAAGAGTGTTTCACAGACAATACGACGCAATTATTGCAAAAAATTGTTCCGCGCATATGAACCTTTTCATATATTCTTGTACATTGAATATAAATATATAACATATGTACAGAGCATTATAATTGTATGCCTTTTTATTGTATCATTTTGAATTGTTTTCTCTTTCTTCGATGTATTGAGTTGACTGATCACAATTATAAAAAATAGGTATTTTACATTAAATGTGTATTATTTTTTTTTATAATTGGTAATTGCTATTCGTTTATACTTTTACTTTATTCAGCTTAGCTTATTTCAGCTCTGTCTTTAAATACAAGATGAATATACAACCCATGTAAAATTATTTTTATTACCACATATTAGTAACTATATCTCATAATTCTTAAATTAGTTATGAAATAAATTATCGAAAATAATAAACGGTCCTCGTAGAAATAAATTATTAGGTGCATCGCGCTAATGGATTGTTATATCGAGTAGTACACATAACAGTTTTCGAAAATTGTCTATCGTTCATAGAACGTACGTTTGATAAATATATTTAATAAACCTTACTATACACTTATGTCAGCGATAGTAAGAAAAGTAATGTTGCGTTACTGAATTCAGTTAAAAAACCGCGCAACCGTTTTGGAGTTACAGGAAAACAAATAAATAAAAATAAAAATTCGTAATTTTTGTGTACAAAATGTAACCAAATATATCAGCTCTAAATATTAAAAATGTCATGAGCACATCATATCCTTTTAAGACCATAGACTAAATAATTGCTAACAACCGTCCTCGGCGTCCATTCGAACCAGTTCCACTGTGTAACAAGCGTAATAGCTGGTAATAGTAGATAGCCACGAAATGCGAAATACTTGTCGGGAACGGCAGAATGGAAAACGAAAGGGGGCGCCCGCGCCGGGGAGGTACGCCGACATCGAGCCGGCTGCGTGGGACATCGTCGAGTGTGCAGATGTTCTCGAAACGGTGGAGGGTGCTCGCATTCGTATGTGGGTGTCCAGGACACGCCCTTATAATTTGTAGTACGTTTTGGTGGCAGTACATTAATTTGATGCTAGTTTCGCCGAATCATTTTTATTACTACTATGAATTTTTCTTGCTTCTCACTCAGGAAAAGTTCTGCTACATTACACATTTTTAGATCTTCAAACTTTTTCCATCTCCTCTATGTTCCAGGGTGATAATTATATACAATAGTTACTAAAGTTTAATACAGGATACATTTTTAAATTAAAAACAGGTAAAAAAATACAACGGAAATAGTCACCTAGTGGGTAATAGAAACAGATCAATGTCACTTAAACTCGTAATCTGTGGATAAATTAAACAGTTAAAGTAAACATTCTTTTCGCCACGTCCAGAAAGCAGGACTTATGCAAAGCGCTCGTGGAATGGAGATCGTGGGACGAAAAGTGCCCACAAGGAAGGTCAAATATGCGTGGTTACGATGATATCAGAAGAAAAGCTGAAGTGAAATAGTTAGAAAAAGCACAAGATTAAGAATAGTGGTATAAATTGAACGCTTACGCCTATGCAGTAAAACATGGCTAAAGAAGAAGAATGTAAAAAACTTGATGATTTATTTGTAGAAGTTGAGAGGGAGACAGAGAGCGAGATAGAGGGAAGGGTGAGGGAGAGCGTGAGAGGGGAAGAGAAAAAGAAACATAAAGAGGGAGAGACAGAGAAGATTAATAAATTATTAGAACGAAAAAAACATTTGTCTCGACAGAATACAAGTCAAATTGTGCCTCTATGATTAGAGTCCATATGTTCTAACCTGTAAAACGAAAGAATAGAAAGCCAATGTAATAATGGCACTCATTCACCTTTGTAAAGTAATAAGTATCTTTAATGTATTGTCGTTTAGGAGCGTATCAATGACGATAAGCTGGTGTTTTATCGTACTAACTGTAACCCGGAGCTTCGCTCGCGTTGAATCAGCGAGTCGCGAGTTTTCTCCGAATAAAAGACTATATTTTTCCAAAATTTCATAGATATTGGTTAAAGTAAAGACGAAGAAATAAAGAAATTATAGAGTATATATAGAATATACATAATACTATAGAATTTATGAAATTAGTTAGGCTTACCTAATGTTGTCGTGCGGTCTTGTCGTAAGTATCTTCGCAATAAAATATTGTTAAATGGTATGCTAGTTATCAACAACATACTATGAGTATCCCTGCTGATATAATATAAGAAAAGGCACTGAAATTACGTCACAATAACATAGTTAAACTACTATTAAAATGCTTTTCTAATTATCAACCACATTCTATGAGTATCCCTGCTGATATAACATCAAAAAAGGTACTGAAATTACGTCACAATAAAATAGATACTGAAATTATGTCACAATAAATAAATACTATTAAACTACGATTAAAAGCTAACTACGATTAAAAGCTTTTGTTTCGTTCTCTTGTAAAATAGGGTGTCCGGAAGGTGGGTGATGGAATTTGTACGACGATATGCTTACTCTTTAATACAAGAAGTATTAAAGAGTAGGAATGTGTACTGTACGACTGAAATTGTGTGATATTGATTTTAAAAGCGGAGACGCTAAAATGTTTGGGACTGAAAAAAGTCTAGTTTTTCAAATGCGTGCGGGTGAAAAATAAATTCGCCGAAGTGTTTTCACCTACGATAAAATTATACCCCGGTTACTGTGCTCTGCCCCCGGCCCTGTAGATTCTTTCTTCCTCCAGGCGGCGGGCAGGGCGCTGGCTGTGCTCGCTGTCCGCGCATGCCGTTATGAGGTTTTTGTTCGGCGCGTGTTAATTTACGGCCGTCCGCGACGACGCCGTCCTACCCCCTGATTTATTTGCCCCTTACCGCTCGTCCCGCTCCGCTTGAATGGAAACCCAACATATTTTTCTAGAGGAAACTGTGTAACTATATGTGACTTACCGCGCGTATGAGCGAAAAAAGTAATTGAAATTGCGCATCAGGTTTAGGGTTGTCAGCATTAATTTTTGGGAGATTAGTTGATGTATAAATTATGGTTTGACGAGATCGTGTTGAGTTAGCGTAAAGCTTAATTGTTTTTTAGGAAATACTCTCAGCTCGCATATTTAAATAACAAATTATAATTTAATAATTGAGATATTCTGTCTACGAGCTCAATAATTTACTATAAACATAAGTGTATTTACTCCACCTTCGTTTGCACATTACAGATTCAAAATGTTACATTACAGGTTAAAATTAGTCCATTCTTTAAATGAAAATTGTTTCACAATGTTTCTTAAATGAGAGGACTTTTTAATCATTTTAGTGTTAACAGAGAAGGATAATTAAATATGATTGTTTAATTTAGTGTTTCTCGTAACAATAGCGACAATAATGATAATCTAAATTCCAGTCAATCAATTTATTGGCAGTCTATGCAAGTCCTCCTTGATGGTCACAAGCAGTTCTGTAATATTGCATATTCCACACGACACGACATCTAACCCTTGCGTGCACATAAGTGTCGTTCAGGCCAACATGTCTGATACATTTTACCCTTTCATTTATGCAAGAGTCAATTTATTTATATTAGTTACATTCCGGCAAAACTTTTTTAATTTTAATAGTTTGTAACCAATACAAATGCAAATTTATTAAGTGAAAGGTGAGACCAATCAAATATGCGTGTCTCGATTAACCTAAAGTCCATACAACTATATGCAAACTCCATTGACTATCATCAGATCAGGAAGGGTTTTTGATATTTTGTATATTGGTAAGAAAGCTTGTTTGAAAATATAGTGAATTAAAATAATAGTAGGAAATATAGTGAATTAACGAAAATACGTTTTTTTCAGTTTTCACATTATTTTACAATTTTACAAATTTGAACTCCTTCGATTTTGCCGCCACATTTTCAACGACTTACCACAATAAGTGTCTCGTGTTTTAGATTATTTTCATAAGTAATACTATTGAACGGATAGAAGGAACCGTTTATACAGAGTCATTATTGCTTATCATACCAATGAAATTATGTTTAGCCAATTTTTTTGTTCTTCCTCAAATTCCGAAATCTCACAACCTTATAATTAAGCCGATGAGGATAATAAAAAAATAACCCTAAATTTCTTTAAAAAGTAATGACCATAAAACAAATCACTTAAAACAATATTAATTAAATTTCTTACAAAAAATTTAATTATTAACCTTTGCTAATATTATAAATACGAAAGTCGTTTAATCGTTAGTTGGTTACTAATAATTCTGCAGCCGACGTTTAATTATACCTTTGTCGTGCGTGTCTTCGTGTGTCAGTGGTAGTAATACATAGGTTATCCGTGGCTTCGCTCGCATGCACTGTTAATACCACGAAGCATGTTTGGATGTTTTTACTCAAAACTATTAGGCTATTTTTAATCAGAGGAATAGCAGAATTTCCATAGAATGAAAGCCAATGTTTTTTACTCTATAATAAAAATTTTATATTACAACAAGAATACATGTGACGCAATGAGTATGTTACATCTACTGCTAACGTGTTACCATGCACGTAACGCGATACCGCGGAAAAAAAACTAGTTTCCATAAAATCGTTTTATGCTAAATATCGTTGTGTGGATTGCTCTTGGACCATGTGCGAAAATGACGTCATACAATTCAAACTTATCTAATTTTTCATGAATTCTGCTTCCGCGCTCTATCACAGACACATCACTATATGTCACCAAGGAGATGGTTCATTCTGTATTGAAAACAATCGCTGACTCTTTGTTATAAATTAATAGATCGTTATGTTTTAAAAAATATATATAAACATGATACACATTCTATATGTACACATACATTAAAGCTTTAATGTTACTTATTTCCAAAATACTCACTTATTTTCATAAAACGTTATACTAATCTTTCATGATTTTCATGTTGAACATTTTACCTCTTCACATCACTTCGAAGCAACAAACGATGAACAAAATTAAACATTTGTAACAAATTCTAAGCTGTTTTCCATACAATCTTTTCTCTCTATGAATTTTGACAAGTTCACAAACAAGTGACTGTGAAAATAAATGTCTCGGTTGCGAAATCAAATGATAAGACAAAAAAAGCGCGCCGCCGCCGGAAAGCGCAATGAGTCACGTCTGTTGAGGTCGCAGACTGCGGTGTCTCACCGTGACTGTTTTAAGACTCGCGATATTGAGTTGGGTTGATAGAGTCGCGTATCTAATGTTCTCACAAACGTTTTCGTTAAAATTATATGTGTAATCTTATAGTCTATATATACCTTAAAAGATTTCGACAATTTTCATTGTCTGTAACACATTATACTCGAGAACATCAGTCGAGTCGGAAACAACACGTATCAATCGAATCTTATTTAACTACCTTTCACTATTATTACCAAATGAAATAGTTAGAGATCGCTACAGGACTACAGCTAGAGATCGACGTGAAAAAAAAGCAGCTTTCAAACGCCGCAGCGCCCACCGTCGATTTTCGTAAAGATATTAATTGAAAATACTTTTCTCTCTTTACTCGCCGGAATCACAATAAATGCAAAACTTTATGAAGAAACTTCTTTACAGAGCTAAGGGGGAAGTTGACATTCTTTTAATATAAGAGGAGTGGCTTTTATAACGCTAGATTGGCCGGGGGACCGTCGTGCGTACCGGCGGTTAAGCTGGCAGCCCAGCGGTGATCGCTGCGAATTTACTTTTTACGACGCGACGCAATCGATTCGATTTACATTTCTGCAAGTGCTCTTGAAGTTATCGAATGTTAAGTTAGCGAATAGTTATGACTTCAGCATACGACAAAAACTTAGAGGCCACGATTTTATTGCAGCAATTTATTTATAAACATTTTTATTTTGAAAGCGGCAACGAATATTGTTTGATCAATAATGGTGGATGCTCTGCATACTTATTTATTATTTCACTCAACATACATTTATACTCTGTGGGTGTAATCATTTCGTATCACGTTTCAATACGAAAATTTTATTGTCACAAAATATAACCACTTCCACATAATACACTGAACGTATGTATATTTTGTATGGTTCAAAATAAAAGGCAACATTTTACTTAATATATCCTTTAATATCTTGTTTCAACAATATATATATGTACATATATATATATATATATATATATATATATATATATATATATATATATATATATATGTACAGTCGTTCCTTTAATATATAAATATAAGCATTGGTGACAAATACTTAATAGGTTGGTACATTTTATGAACGTGTCTTCCAAACGTACTGATTTAGTAATTGTTTTTCACTAGCTATTCGTGTGGGCTACAACATAATTATTCACTTTTTAATTACATATTCCCGTAACAATTTTCACAATTGTTTCTTTTTTCCTTTTCCTTTCAATTTAATCACAATTAAATCAAAGACAGATCAGTAAATATGCCAATGGAACTGCTTGTCGTTACTCTGGGAATAAAAACTTAAAAAAACTTTTTTCTTTTACCCGCAGCACCGGGAAGTGTGAGTTATTTATGCTGAAGTTTTATTGAGCATATTAACGTGCAAACAAATACAAACTGCTGTACTACTATTTAAACAGTATCTGTCATATGTCTTCAAAGAGTATTCTGCGGACCATTGTTGATTTTACAGACGAGATTCACAAATATCTCAGCATGCTACTACTTTCAGAAAACACCCAACAAATCATGGTTCTGAGTTACTCAAACCTATCGGTGTCAACAGTTTAAAACGGGATGATAATTCCTAAAGTGATAGTAAAGTCACTAGTCTTTATTCCCTAAATCAGCATCATAAAACAGAAACACTTATAATTCAAAAACTAAAAGCAATTACGTTGAAAAAATTAACGAAGAGGAAACCGGTAAAATCCTATTTAGTGACAGGCCTAAATATTGCAAGAATAAATATTATACTCTTATGTAAAAAAGACCCTTAAATTTTATTTAAACCGTCGGACAGATGAAAAATGTTATATTTTTACAGAAAAGTATAATCTTTTGAAGATTTTATTCACCTAATGTTTGCACGATCATTTTTGACGTGAATACGTCTTTAAATTAGCTACCATACGGGGGCAATCCAAAAAACCTAATGATAACAAAATCGGGGGATACAGTTTGGCGTTACAGTTTCGAATCTATCCTCTATATCAAAAATTAAATTATACCACTGGATAGCTAAAGCATCAAAGAATTCATTACGATGACGCATCGCGTGCGGTGGAGGGGGAAGCACCGCCATTGCGAGGTTATTTTGCTGCGTATAGAGATTTGCAATTAGTATAACTTTTGATTCGGAAAAGCTACGATGTTCGTTTAAGTTTTAATCGTCAGCTGTCGTCAAAATCTATCGATTGTATATAAAACATTAGTTTAAAGTAGTGACAGTGGATATAATAAGGTGTTAGAATAAAAAAATATTACAGAGTTCTTGAGAAGTAATTAAAATAATTAGAAAGTAATTAAAATATTTACGAAGATATTAAAATATTACTTCTCAAGAACAATCGAATGGTAATAATAAAACCCCACATTACCGAGTCAAGCAGTGCCGGGAACGTAAAAGAATGAATGCGGCCGAGCGGATCAACGACGGTGCCAGTACATCTGCAGCTAGGGCGGTTGAAATTATGCAAGTGGATGATGAAATCGCTTCTACATCGACAACGGACTGTATAGGCATAGATTGTGTTCGATCGTCGATTATAAAGACACATTGGGCCGCAGTTGCAATATAACCCGTTACATAGACGTATTCACGTACAACACACGGCCGTGCTCATGACACAGCCACACCATTTTTCCATATGTGTACTATAATTAATAAGACATTTAAAAATTATAAATAGGTACAAAAATAGGTAGATGCGCAAAACGGGCTGTACAACAGCAGCCTAACTCTCGCCTGACGCTGTTATTAAAAATTTGTGCTCAGAAATATACAACAAAGGCAGGTTATGTCTGATCTCTGCGAGGTTTTTATTTTTTTACAACTTAGGTTTTATCTGTGTTAAATGTCGAACGGTGAGACTTTGAAAGTTATGTGTTCATTGCTCCGGCCGGGCCACCGAAGGATCCAAACGTATAAATAAGTTATTGTTAAAATATAAATTTATTGTTTTTGAGTTTCGTAATTGTTTCTTGAATGTGGAGAATTCCTCAGATTTGAGGTAGAAAAAGTTAATTGCAATTATTTTACTCCATAAAATGAATTGATAGCGTGCAGAACTGGTGAAATGAAGAAACTGGTGAAATTTAGTGTGTACAAACTTGCTTTTCTTTGGAATTCACTTTTGTTTTTTGTCTATACTTGATTATCTTGGCTTGACTTGGTTAAGCGTAAATTCATTGTATCATACCAGTAAGAATATATCCAAGAGGTCTCTGTATTAATAGCAAAAAGGAAAAAAATAATAGAATAAATGTTGCACTTAAGAAGTGATAACGAACAGAAGAATATCTGTTCAAAATAGATGTGGGCTACGGTCACTTTCTTCAGTATATGTTCATTCAGTCACAACTTTCGTGTAGTCAATTATGTACCTGAAGCGCAATTATATTTCATACCTAATTACATTCGAAAGCTCGACGAAACGAAATAGGTCATTTGCCTCTTATTTAATTAACAGGAAAATTAAGTGCATCATAAACGAATGAATTACTTTATTTAATTAACAAATTAATTGTTACTATTAATAATAGTATCGTGGTAGCGCACAGTAATTACGTTATAATTTGAAGAGAAATTACATACTGTTATTGAATTTTGTAATGATTCATTAAGCCCGGTATTGAAGGTAAACTGTGAATATATTCTACTTAATGTGCGTCGAAGAATGTATATCATACACAATATTAATAATTAACGTCCGCGAAAGAAATATCTGATGGATGAGTTTTGAAAATTGAAAGAATACATTACGTACGTAAGGATTTGTGGATGTAGTTATAATTGGTTTTTGCGGCAGGGTGTATCAATATTCCCAATGAAAGCTATCTCACTCAATTACTTGTTCAGCGCCAAAAAATAAGCGCACAAGAAATGTGTACAACAGAATGTGTGCATGCACAAATCTTAGCGTTATTTGTTTACGGCAGCCATTGTGAATGGTCGTGTGTCGACAGAGAATTTTTTTGAAAAAACATAATTCATTTTAGGACACAATATAACTTCATGCTCATTACAAAAACACCAATCGTAACATTTCAAAATTAAGTTGAACGTATTAAAAAATCGTAAGTGAAAAAAGTTTGACGTTTCTAACTTTTACAAAATGGCGTTGACACTAAAAGATAGAAACAATACGATACGAAATTTAAATAATTCGTAGTAGAACACAATATAACTTCTTGCTCATTACAAAAACACCAATCGTAAAATTCCAGACGTATGTTCAACGTATTGAAAAACAGTAATTGAAAAAAAGTTTGACGTTTCTAACATTACAAAATGGCGTTGACAATAAAAGATGGAAACAATACGAAATTTAAAATTTGCTGCTTGACGATTTTTTTTCATTTTCGTGTTACCCAGATAGGGTTATCACTATGAAAACCCTAATGGCAGTTTTAAAGATAATGAAAATATTTTCTAATCCAGAATCTTCAAGTAGGTTTTTTTCATAGCTATTGTAACGAGCGCGCGGTTAAAATTTAAGTATTAAAAACATTTTAATTTTGATGTTCATACTATATCTAATTGAGTGTGAGAGACTAACATAAAGTAGATCGATCTAAATAATGAATAGTAGACGCGACATTGTTCTGTAAAAAACGAGAGAATGTTACATTAATTTGCGCGAAATAAAGTCATTAAAACTATTTGTGTTTATTAATTTCTCATTAAAAAATATTAAAATCAAAGCAAAAATAATATGATTTTCTTGATCGATGTTACGACATGTAATAGTTTTTTGTTATTTCAAAGCTGAACGACTGAAATAATTCATGATTTGTACGATATGTCTAGTGACAGGATTAAGGATGATGACGAACAGCCCGATTTGCCTACACTTCTCTAACTGAAACAAATTGAATATTGTGTAGTTCAATCGAAGCAATTTTTCAAATTCACACACGTGCGAGATAACGGACTCAAATATGACAAAGGATAGAAGTTCCAAATTTGCGACGAAGCATTCGTAGCATTCCATTTCCAAAATTTACACAGGAAGTGAGTAATCAAACTCACCGACGGAAGTAATAGCAGAACCTCCGCAAACATCAAACAAACTACAATAGATCAGGTCATGGTCCGTTCAAAGTCTATAAAACACGGTCCATAAATGAACAAATAAAATTCGCCAAAATTATGCGAAGTGGGCCGGTTAAGCTAATTTGGACTGAATCGATTGACGCGCGTCTCTCAGTTTAATGAATATAGTTAATTTATTCCGTCCGTGTTGTCAGCGAGTAGCGTAATGTCTAACCGAAAGAGGCAGGTCATTCCAGCATTCGTTGGCATTAAACAAACGGAAATTGCGTTTGGTTAAGAAGAAGAACTTGTTACAGTTAAGCCGAGAAAAAGTTAAAGTAATTTTCTATTTTTTTTTTGTATTTCCACATCTTCTCGTCGTCCTACAATCCTTTTGCTTCTACTTTACATTGAAGACTGGTAATCCAATATTCCTTTTTTTGTCACATGTTTCTGTCTATCAATTATTCCGGTTTTGTTAGTCTAATTTTTAAAACATTTTTTTTTAATAATGATCAACTTTTTAACTACAAATCAATCATTTAGCTTCCATCATATTTTTGTCTGCCAACAGTCAATAAAAATAGTTTTTTATATTTTCTTCTAATACCTAATTCACCAAATATACTACACTTTGTACGGCTCCAAAATGAACCGTAATGGAGATCTGTACAAAGTTTATCACAAGAATAACCATAAACTTTTATACATTATTTATCAAGTATAAAATTGTACCACAGTAAAAGATAATATTTTTAGAACATATTTCCAATCTTTGCAGAACTTACTATATAAATACCATCACTTATCTCGAGTTCTCGAGTGGCAATTATACTCATAGTTTCATAGTTCAAACTGTTGTCAGCCAATCGGTTAAACCACCGGCGAGCTTGCGTCACGCAGTTTTCTTCTATTTTCTATGTTTATTTTTTCAGCCGATAGGTTAAAAAGACAGCAAAAAATATTTTTAATGATTCAAAAACTAGACATAATTTTGAAAAATAAATTTTCACTATTAAAAATGTCTTATTTTTAGTAGTGAAAATTAGTTTTGTAACGAAAATTTATAACAACGTTTCTTCTTCACTTGCACTCGTCGATTTCCGTATTTTTTATTCCATATGTACTAAAATTATTTCCATATTTACTAAAATAAACAAATCTATTACGTACATGTAAAACTCACACTAAAAGACTCCGTATACACTTGTACATGTACGAAAGTTTAAACATTTAAGTGTGCGTAATATAGCTATTAATCTATTTATAAATATCAGTATCTTTTTGAAGTAAAACTTCTTTACGACTTGGGGAGTAAGCTTGGGGAGTAAGCTGGTGAATGCGTGACTAGAGCGTTACGAAAAGTGTGATCGGGCGAGGCGAACGGAAGTTGAGAGGGAGATATAATTTAGTGAAGACAGAAAGAGAGAGTTACGTTTCGTATATTACTGTAGGGATAAGAGAGAGAGAGGTGCGAGCACACATTTTCTTTCTCTCATAGCCAGTTATGTTTCGTATATCTAAGACACAGTGCAAGCCTATTGTCTGTAACATACTGTAGGAGCAAGAGAGAGCAGTGCGTGCGCACATTTTCTTTCTCTCTTCCTCTCATAGCCAGTGCATAAAATATATATATATATATATATATATATATATATATATATATATATATATATGCAAGTTTGCTAACGTTACGCGAACGGTGATTTTTTGATTATTTTGTAATTTCATTTCGTTCTTGAACAATTTTATAAATTATTATTTTGTTCAATACATTAAATATTCTACGTTTAAAGTGAATAAAATTGTAAATTCATTTTAAAGTTCATATTTTGTGAATTTGAAGTTTTACTTCAGTCGTGTGGTCTAAAGCACGCTCGTTTTTTTTTTTAATATTGCCTAGTATATTTTTCAGGGACGTAAGGCAGATCACTTGATCAAATTGATAGAAATAATTTTGCATTGAAAAATACAAAATATCCTAATTTTTACCAAGAGTAGTGGAGGTTTATATCGTGCGACGGAGACGCTGTATCAAAAATGTTATCAGACATTTCCGATTGCATTTTATGGCTCAAATACAGTTATGAATGACCAATTATATTTTTAATTATGAATTTAAAATATGAATGTTAACCATGTTTAATGTTAACCGTGTTTAACCGTGTTATTATTAATGTTAACCGTGTTTAACCTTTAGTATACAAATGGCACCATATTTAGTTTTTTTATATGCCATCCATTTCCTACATTTCGCCGAATTCTTATATAACAATTCTAAAATTACTACTGCTAGTGACTTCGAAGCAACTAAAATTCCATGAACAATATTAATGAGAACACAGACTTGTGTGTAATTTAAATATGCTCAATACACCTATAAATTTAATCACTAATAAGTGCTGAAGCTAGTGATGATGAAACTACTGCTAGTATAAATCACCGAAATTGAAACAACTCACATTGTAATGAGCAACATTAAAGAAAATACAGACTTGTGTGTAATTTAAATATGCTCAAAACAACTATAAATTTAATCACTAATAAGTGCTGAAGCTAGTGATGTTGAAACTACTGCTAGTTTAAACCACCGGCGTTGAAACAACTCACATTGTAATGAGCAACAGTAAAGAAAATACAGACTTGTGTGTAATTTAAATATACTCAATACACCTATAAATTTAATCACTAATAAGTGCTGAAGCTAGTGATGATGAAACTACTGCTAGTATAAATCACCGAAATTGAAACAACTCACATTGTAATGACCAACATTAAAGAAAATACAGACTTGTGTGTAATTTAAATATGCTCAAAACAACTATAAATTTAATCACTAATAAGTGCTGAAGCTAGTGATGTTGAAACTACTGCTAGTTTAAACCACCGGCATTGAAACAACTCACATTGTAATGAGCAACATTAAAGAAAATACAGACTTGTGTGTAATTTAAATATACTCAATACACCTATAAATTTAATCACTAATAAGTGCTGAAGCTAGTGATGTTGAAACTACTGCTAGTTTAAATCACCGGCGTTGAAACAACTCCCATTGTAATGAGCAACATTAAAGACAATACAGACTTGTGTGTAACTTAAATATACTCAATACAACTACGATTCTGATCAAATTTTGTCAGCGGATATTCAAATTTGGAATCTGCGTCTCTGAAACTGGAAAAACAGCTAACAATACTTTTCGGGTCAAAAGCAAACGAGGGGCAAGCCGACAGTTCTCGTGACGCATCACCGATGCAACATATAATTTGGTAGATCGCTTTCGAATGTGAAATTTGAAACTCCGATTTTGACATCGCAACCCTAATTTGAGAGAATCGACACCGAATAATTAAATCAATTACGAACCCTTAGTAAATAATAGATGGCCCAAATTCAGTATGAAGCGGACTGGACATCATTTAATACCGACCATTATGTAAATTCGTATCCCTCCTAATTACAGGTCGCACGACGACGGAGTTTAAATATTCCTCATTCAATTAGAGATAAAGAGAAAATAACGTACGTTTTTCGCAGTCCGCGAAAATTCTGTAAGGTGGCGACGGGACGAAATTAATAAATACATCTCACAAGCGTTAAGGGGTCAGAGGTAAGCTTTGATCAATTTATTTTTGGGCGAAATCCACGAATATGGGATGGAGTCCACTAATGAAACAAAAGAGATAATGTAAAAGAAATGTACTAAAATCTTAGAATGCCTATTATATTTATATTTAGAATACCTATAACCTACCAGAGATATCGGAATCAGAATTAGGGTCAACGAATAATTTTTGCCCTACAATCCCACTAATATTATAAATCTGGAAGTTGACATGTTTGTCTGTTTGTTTGTTATCTAAAAAATACTCTGCAATCAAACAATAAATCGTTGCCAAATTGTATTTTCAAATATAACACGCGTATCTATAGTTCGCGTAAAGGAGTAATATATAAGCATATAGCCGCGGTGTGCAATACTGGTATCACGAAAAGTGTGTTCGGATATATCATACTGTTACTCAATCATCATGTCATTACTCAATCTCGTCAATATATCATATCGTTACTCAATCACGCCTAAACGGCTGGATATATTTCCGCAAAATTTGATATATACATACATAGATTACGGTCAGAATCGTAATATATGTCTACACTTTCATCAAGAACTTCTAGGCTTTTTACCCGTGTATTTCACGGATAAAATGCCTAATTAATAATTCTAGTAGGAAGAATTTAGTGTTTTTTGTTCAATAATAAAAATTTAATACTACAAGATGCCAATGGATGACGCAACGTGTTTATTTAATCTATTACTCGTATACCGCCAGAACCCAGTACCTTCACGTCTGTGCTAAATACGACATAGAGAGGTGTTGCGATAGTCCTACTGGAAATCCACGCGGGCGAAGAAGCGGACAAAAGCTAGTAATTTATAATTTGAACATGTCACTGAAACTATAAATTTTCATTCATTCTACACTGGACTACAACAGTGGTAGATGTTCTGAGCCGAACTAAAATTAGCACTTTTGAGTCCGTAAAATTTACGTTCACG
The DNA here is from genome assembly GCA_039881145.1 of Druceiella hillmani. Lineage (NCBI taxonomy): Eukaryota > Metazoa > Arthropoda > Insecta > Lepidoptera > Hepialidae > Druceiella > Druceiella hillmani. Next base: position 12,934,646 of record JAYKKI010000047.1, on the reverse strand, counting down.
CAGTGGTTTTGCTAAACTAGCGATCAGATCGACAATACCAAAGTAGGAGCGCACAAGAGAAAAAGTAGTAAGCCTAATTACGATCAACAAGATACCAAGATACCAAGAAAGTGTTGAATATTTACGTAACGTTACTCCGTCACCTATTAATTATAAATAGACAAGCCTGTGCTTTCCGCTATTAATACTGGTGGAATCTGTGTCAAGTATAAAGCGAGTTCCAATATTAAACAAAAGCTCGAATACGCAACAAATAAAAATCTTGGACTAAAACAATGATCGCATTAAGCTCCGGAAGAATCCGCTACGATCTCGCATTACTAGTGCATTTCACGGCTGATCGTTTAGTTGCATAAAACACGGTAGTGTAATTACCGCATTGAAGTTGAAAAAAGATTGAAAGATTTTTAATTTCTTCTCGAGATGTTATTAACAAATAAGTTTGTATTAATAGCATATAGCGGTAGAACATACGAGGTCCTAAAATAATATACACACAAATAATTAATAATGATATATATAAATGAGTAACTGAATATAATAAAGGTAAAATAAAAAAGCTGACATAAATGGTAGTTGCGTGAAAAACTAGGCGATCACAAAAAGTATTGACGATTGAAGAAATTAATAAAGAAAGATGAAGATTAAAAAAACAAGGATTAATCATTGTTTAAAATATAAAATATAGTAACTAAGAAAGATATAATTCTGCATCACCATTTGGACAAATTCTTTGTGTTTATAATATCGATATAAGTATAGCCACGCACCAAATTGTACATTCATAACCATAACTGTTCAGCGGCTAATAACGAAAAAATATATCTTAATATGTAATTGCAATTTCCTTGCAAATACAGTACAATGTTGTTGACTGTTATGTTGTAACCGGCTTTAACACTAGGATGAAACGTTACTAAAAACTACGTATTTTGAGAAACTAAAACTTTTAAAATAAACAAACAATAGAACGTGCCTTATTATAATGTCATTTATTAAAAAATCCCCCACATTCCATTTAGATTTCTGACAGTTATCACTAAATGCGATCGAAGCTAGCTTTAGATTGTTGGAATAGCCAAGTTTTGAAACGAACTTGTTCCTAACACCAGTAATGAGTTTACAGAATTTTTTCATGGGTTTTCTGAAATAGGCCTAAAACAACTACCATCTGGAAGACTACCGTCCATTAATTTCATCATGATCTCTTCTCTTAACCTTACCATTTATCTCAATAGTTGTTATGTTTGTACATGTATCTGTTATAATTTTAATTTTGTGCAGTTTTTTCTTAATTGTAATTTTGTAATACTGTATACTCGTCAAAATATTTTACAAACTTCCACATAACTAAATTTTCAAATTGAACCAATGTGGTTGGCTGTAATAAATTTGCTCATATAGCAATACGTGCGCCAAATGGCTGAAAGTTTATCTATGTGTACAATTCAATTCTGAAAATAAAAAAAAATAGAGCCAATGCTCATACTCGGAAAAAAATTATCATTCATTCCTAGTCTCGATACACGTGCCACGACTCTTAAATGCTTTTATCCTCTTTGTATGCTCATGTTTCCGTATTCTCCATATGTATTTTTCTTAAACTAGTTAGCGTTACAAACGAGAAGTTAGTGATATATCACAGCGAAGGTTGGAGGATTATTGGCAATACGTGAGAGTGCGTCGAAAAGGACAGATTGAGATTTGGTCTTATATACTAGACATTAATAGTAAATATAATTTTTTAAATATAAAAAAATGTAATTATTAAAACATAAAGACATTAAATTAAACAATTAAATAGTTTGCTAAAATGAAGGTTTTAGATAATGTTAAGACTAAAAATTTGCACATTATATCTTTCAAGTATTGAAATAAAATACATAGTTTAAAACTTAGTACCAACAATTTTAGGAGTGAATCGAATAATTGAAATTTTTTATGTATTTGAAAGTTTGTATTATTTGAATGATTCGAATAACACGTTTTGAATTTTAAATATATTCATTTTTGATTAATTGAACGATTTATAAACTTTGACAAATTACAAAATTTTTTAATTTCCAATTAATAAAAATTTTACGTCCATCAAATAATAAATGGTATAAACAAAATTACAAAAAAATCATTATTACAATTTCGAATCTGATGAGTCGAATATTTGAGTGATTTAAACACTCCAGTATTCCACAGATTTGCACACCTAGTATTGTAAATCTATGGAACATTCAAATGATTTAAATATTGACATAATTCGAATTATTCAAACATTCGACTTATTCGAAAAAAAAACTATTTGTATAATTTTCGTATTCGAACATTCGATTATATTTTCAAACTGAATAGCTCGACTCTTCGAATTTACTACAAATTATTCGCCGTATCGAATTATTCACGTAAAAATTTGTTTATAATTCGATATGTGCATATTATATGATATACGAAGACATTTCTTGTATTTGTTTTACGCTAATGTTATAATTAAAATACTAACAAAATACACACGTAATATCGAAGAGCTTAATTTCTTCGTCATGCTGGGTGTGTTATTACTTTTAATACCTGATTTAATTTCACTTTGCATTACGTATAAGGTAAAAGGGTGGGTGGTTAAGAGTCAAAACTATTAAAGATAATAAAGTAATTGTTTTCTCGCCTTTGAAATATTTTCTAAATAAAAATATATTAGAAATCTAACAAATCTTTCACTGTTTATTTTTAATTCGTCGAATAATATAAATCGTTATATATTATATCGATAGAACAATGCTTAACAAAAGCTTTTCGAAAATAAGTTCGGCTCCTAATGAAAATTTAGATGAAGAAATAATTCCTTAGTAAATCACTTACGTGACGTCTGAGCGGTGTTTCACTCCAGCTTAGGCGCAACCCAATAAGGACTAGCCAATAAGGACTTTTACGTATGTCTCACTGACATTGAGACATACGTAAAAGTCCTTATTGTACTTCACTGCTACAAGTGTCCATAGCTACTGACCTGTAACAAGAAAAGCAAAAATAGTAGTAGATAATATATTACCAAATAAAAACGTGAGTTATTGAAATACAAGTATTACTAGCCCGTATTCTGATTCCCTTATATCCTGACTAGAGGATCAGAAGCCATTGCTTTAATTTGTTAACTTATTTAACTATGTGGAGCGTGGCCCCATTTAAGTTACATGTAAACTTCGTGATCTTTTTTGCCCCACAAAGGTGCCCTTTAGCCTTCCAATTAGTTCAATGTGTTTAAGTACAGAAAGAAGCTACTAATCCCAAAAACACGTGTGATTTATTTAATTATGTTTTGAGAAAATACCGAAACACAATTTTCAATATTCAGGTAAAAATTCCATAAGCAAATGATCATTTAGTTTTATTTTCATTTGCATGTGAATTCTAGCTATTAGTTATAAACAAAATTATTGAAATGTTTTTTTTAATTACTGGTAGACTACAAGCTGCTAATAGCTTAACTATTTGAACCGATATAAAGTAGAACCTTTATATATGCATTGGAAATCTAGAATTAATTCTACAATTTAAAAACCAAATAAGCGAGTTACTAATGGTATGCGAATCCTTTTCCGAACGATACAAGGTATTTGTATGTTTGAATCAGAAGAGAGTTAAGCTATAAAAGCAAATTGAAAAAGAATTATATGAATAATATTAAACAAGATTAAATATATTTCGAAATAACTGAGAAAAAATTGAACGTGCTTATGCGCGAAATTGTTTACAAATTCATATTTTCAAGCTTAATAATGAATTTTCAGCAAATTCTGTAATATCATCCGTGACATTAATACTTGATGAAAAAATGGTGCCACCTTATATCTTAAGAGTTACGAGTACCATCATGCGATAAATCCTGGGTGACCCGAGGTCATTTAAGGTAGAAGTAATAAAAGCTTACGATTTTTAAATATAATTTTCGGAACGAGTAGAACCTGATAGAAACAATCGCAGACATAACGCGATATTCAAACATACAAATAAATGACAGTTGTATTAACGAAACGTCAACATCCGAACCCGGTGTTGACGTTTCGTTAATACAACTGTTATTTGATACCCGAGTGTATTGTTACATATCCGATGACGCTCCCGTCCACGCACTGTATACATAATGCAACAATTCAGTTAAAAAAGTCGCATGGAAATAGTGAGTTAGGACGATATTATATTTCGCGCGGTGCAGTAACTCGGAAATGAAAAATATTCGACGGGCGACATATGAGGCGCGCTTCGAAGCGGTGACGTGGCTCTAACTCGTGGACGGCCTGACATATGCTCTTTGACGTTTAACAGTAACTTGGAATAACGAACTCCATTTTACATTCACTTTGATGCAGTTTTTCGCTTAATGTAGGGCCACGTTACTTTCTTTGGTAGAAATGTAGATGACCTATGATATAAAGACACGGCGGTAATAAACTTGACAAATTCGAAATCCAAACAACATAATAATACAAATACAAACTTATATTTTCCCAAGGAGTAAATTATTCATAAAATAGTTAATAAACTTCTCTGGAAATAGCTATATTTATCGTTTTGAAGTTAAAACTTTATATCGTATCCATTTGCATTAAAAGAGTTTTCTCTCTTTTTCAAAACTTCGAATGCCTGTTGTTACTTTAGTACTTATAAGAAGAAGATACGGTCAATTATAATTTGGAATCAGCTGAAAGAACACGTCATTTTAAGGGCCAAGTTCGTGAATAATAATGTCCCTTTATGGAAGTAATTTAAAAAAAATACAATTAAATTTTTCTAAGCAGTTTATATAATTTTTTTTTTCCAAGAGTAAGGCAGTGGTAAGTTGGTACCCTGCTGGTCTCGGATTAGTATCCCAAATTCTGCCACTTTTGCTTTTAGAATATGTAAACTGTAATTTTAATTAAAATTTTATTTAATTATAATTTTTAATTATGATTCTCTCTATTCGCAAATGCTTTACAGTTGTTAAGTTATTTTGCTCAATTACTGGTATTTTCATTAAATTATTTTCAAAACAAAATTTAGCTACTAGATTTATAAACATTTCGTAAAAAAATAAAAATAAGTAAAAAAATTAACGTAAATAATCGCAAAGTAATCGCGAATAAATAAAAACATATTTAATAAAATATTTACAACTTTCTTTTTTAATTGTTTTCCATTACAATAAAATAAATTTTTAATTAAAATGACTACAACATTTTTTGTATAATTATTTTAAAAAATAAAAAGTATAGAATACAGGATTCAAACACGAGAACAGTTGGGTTGCAACCCGACGTTACCGCCTCAGGTATATGGTGGATTTATTATAATAGGTGGAAATTTTTAATTTAAGGTCTGATAAGAAAACTTTAGTTATTACTGTTTGGTAGTGGGCCTTAAATATTATATATGCGCACACCCTAAAGTTACGCTATCACTGATACCAAATTAAAACTCCTAAATCAAGAGATATCCGACAGACCTAATGATTTTGTATTATCCTATGTTTGACAGTTTCGATACATCGAACATGGAAATATAACTATAGAACAGAAAAAACGTACAAAATGTATAAAAAGTAATGTAGATATTACCAAACACTTTACCTTACTTTCTTGCGTAAAATTACCTCTTATTCTCAAGCAAATGCTGAAATAAAAACTAAATAAAATAAATAGGGGGATTTCTTAAAATCTTCTCGAGTATATAAAAAAATTTGTGACAATTCCTCTCGGTATTAGTAGTCGACTGAAAATTCGATATTGCCGTAATCGATATATCTGACGTATTACCTAATAGAGAAAGTGATTGAATGTTTTGTTCGCGTAGACGACAAGACGACAAATATAAATTCGGAGTTACGTGAGTAGGTATGCCGTACCGCGTCGAGCAAGAATGCGAGTTCTGCGCTAATATTTTACTTGGCAATTTTTAAAAAGGGTAACTGTAGCACATTTGTCACTATAGACATAGCGTCAAGGCATTTTCACTGCTAGTTCTGAGGAATGATCAGATTCTACATAATGCCGGAATATAGGTGGTTAAAGACACAAGTTTAAGAATGAATTCATCAACACTGCCGTTTTTAGGTGTTTGTGGAATTAATCTGTATTTGGGAAAAATTGTATGTATGTATATATATATATATATATATGTATATATGTATATATGTATGTATATATATATATATATATATATATATATATATATATATATATATATATATATATATATATATATATATATATATTCACACACGCATATGAAAAACGTAGTTTATAAAACAACATTGGATATTGTGCGTTCTTTTTCACACTTCTTGTCCTTTACCCTCAAATAAGAAAATCCCAAAATTACTTATGTTCATTACAACTTAAATTCGATACACCAAACAAGTTTCAAATTCAACGACACCTCACCAACTATCTCATCACCGACAACTATTCAACTCATGCGGCCCACATATATCTACCCCAAACCAAATAGCGCCGACCGCCGTCCACTCACTTTTTCCGCATTCCCACGTAAAGGATTTCCCTATATCGCTTTTCGTCTACGTGCCTGGCAGCCTTCCCGCCGGTCACGTGCCTATAGCCACTTTAAAACTTTTCAAACAGACAGAAAGGTAAAGGCTGAGCACACGGCTAGGGCGGATAATGAAATAAGACATTGATAGCGGGGCACGGCGTAAGGGCGAGTTGTCTTTATGGCCGCACGAGGCGAAGTGTGAAACGCGAACGGAGCGTGGGACCGTTTACGCCTCTTTTATTATTCCAGATGTATAGGGACTATCGGACGAACGATTGAGGCAGAGGTGAGAAACGTATGTGCGATGTTCGGAACACGATACCGATAAGAAAATCTCCAGAATATTGTATTGCATATTGCTAAAAGAACGGTCTTTTATATGGGATGAAATAAAAAATAAAATAAATTATTCTTATTACTTTCTTCTTATTATATACGGACGTAAGTAACTGCACTTAAATAACTTGTGATGAGGTTGGAACTCGCTTTTATAGAATTTCCAATAATCAAAAAAATGATTTTATCAAAGTGACACTGGTAGTTAACATAACACACCTCACATTATTTAAAGAGTCCACAAAGTGCAATGATTATGAGCCCAAAATGATTATTGATAAAATAAAAAAGGAAGATATACAAAAAAATCATATCTTCAATTATTTCACATAAAGGGCTTCAACAAAGAAGACTATATAAAGAAAATTTTCACTTGTCTATGAAATAGTCTGTGTCGCTAGGTGGCGTGGATAATTCCGAATGCGCTAATCAATTAGATAAACACTTCACACGAATATGCCTCTAAGTGCTGTCAATATAACCCGAGCGAGGAGTGGTTCAAATATCTAAATCTTACACATTTTTTATCATATACAATGAATTAGTGTTTCAATTCCATTTTCAGAAGTTCTCATCTTGAGTAATAAAATGAAGATAGTTGAAGAAAAATCTTGATGCATCATGAGGACTACGCTTTTGTTTTAACACTGACATAAATATGTGTGCGTCTAGAAGTAAGATTCGTGTAGGTTGACTGTATTGAACTTTATAAAATGTTTGCTGCCCGATATTGCTTCGTAAGAGATAACCTCAATATACAGAGATAACGTGCTGCAACGCTACGATACTGTTGGTGAATTTTATTTCAGTTTTTAACAATGGAGATCAGATGTTTCATCAAGCATAAAAAAACTAAATGACTGATTAGTAAATGTACGTGAATCGAACCTTACGTAAATTTTGCAATAATATTATTTTAATGACCAATTCCTTTCAAAATTAATTCCAAAAATTACGCTGCGTTATACGTTAATAAATTTTACAATGGTTATTGAGAAATTAATAATCAACAGGTTAATTGAAAATTTTATAATCGATCGAGGCTAAGTACTAGTTAAAATCGCACGCTGAAAACTCCGCAGTTAGACAATGATTTCTACAAAAATTTTCACATAACTATTTTTATTACAGTACGTCGTTAAACAAGAAAAAATATACGTTAATTATATATTATTGTAACAAAAACGTTTTCGACATTATTTTTCTTATTTTGGCAAACATATAATTTGCGTTAAATAGTTTTCGGGTAATCTTTATTAAAATAATTATTGGGAGGAATTACTTTTTTGCGTTTCGTGTCCTCCTTCTCAGAAACTTGAGGAATAAAGATAACAAAACCGAGTCATCTTAAATCGCCATGTAACGAACTTTTATTTCGTACTAGTAGAACTTTCCTCCTGTCGATTAACAAGTCTTGACATCTTAAAGTTTAATTTAAAATGTGTGGTATAAAACCTGGGCCTCTAATTATTTTTTGCATAAGTCTATCGAAGAAGAATATTATACACGACTCTTTGAGCTCAATCTAATGTGTTTAATAAAATTAAACAGAATGTCAAAATACTCAATATCGGCAACTAAGGGAAGATAATTAAAATCTTCCCTTAGTTGCCGAGCGCCAATATCAAGCCCCTTGTTAACTGCTACATCGCGAATATTGTCCCAAAACTGCGTTATTCCTAAAGATTCAACCTTTCCACCTTTACTTTCCTCTTTAATAAGTAGCAGCTTGTGGGTAGTTAAATCATTTAGCAAATTTACTTCAAGGAAAGATCAGAAACTTTTTTTTGAAGAAAGTTTCTTTCTTGCCTTTTGTAACTCAACTTTCAGTAACTTCTTCATTTAATAACACATTTTTTATGATTATATAACATCGATATTTAGCAATATAGTAAAGTTTAAAAATAGAAGAAACTTTGAAAAAATATCCAAAAAGTGTAAATATATATTTTTTTTAAATTTGTTTTCCATTTAAAAAAACTACTTGACCACGTGTAAGTATGTTTCATATAGTCATTTTAAATTTTCTGCCTTCCTTTGCTATGCATATGTAATATTTCCATTTGCATATTTTGAGGAAAGAAATTTAAGTTTTTAACACAGTATAAAACCTTATTTTCCTAAAAAATATGGAAAGAAATTTAAAGCGATGTGTTTATAATATGTCGCAAAACTTCTGCCTATGAACTTTGCAATAAGATATATTTCTAGTTCTATGTTATGTAATATGTTAGATAAAATATTAAATATTTTATTTCTTATTAAATAGTCGATATCAAAAACATAACCAAAAATAATTTAGAAAAACTTCACATTTAGCAAAGTGCTCAAAGTGTTAAAATTTCATTGATTTAAAAATTGTGGCTCTAAAGAATAGATGGGTGAATGATCAAATCATCGTAGAAAACTTCAAGTTTTAACTTTATCTATACTATAAATATTTATAACGCTATGGGTATTAATAATAGAGCCATCACGCGAAGGGACAGCGCACACCATTTCCATCTCAGTGTGCGATTTCCAAGAGTTTTCCAATTGCAAGCACCATATTTTCCGATCTTAAATTGCCGCCTACTTTGCTTAAACTTCAATTTTCACAGCGTCTATATCTGCTGGCGTGACTTTCCTTGTTGTAACCTAAAACTGAAATGGAAAATAGTTTTGCAACGTGTTTGCATAGGAAATGTCTACGACAAAAATATTGAATTTTGACAGGAAAGTACTGTTTTGATTATATCGATTTAGAGACGCATACTTTTCAAGTATTTCAGTCGGAATTACGTCATGAATACAACAGTAAAATTGCGATTAATTTTTGTTAGCCTACCTTATTGCTACTTCTAGCGTTATCTTATAAAAAAAACAGTATAAAATAACTTTAATATAACCTTAATGGCATATCATTTCCTAACCCGTAAATGATAGATAAAATTTAAAAAAATGTTAAAACCCCTATTGAAACAAATATTTTTTGAACCCGTTGCGTTCTCTCTTTAATTAAAAAAAAAAAATATTTGTTTATATATAGATATATTAAAACATTTCATTCACGGGCTGCGTTTTTATCGCTTCTTTGACCAATTACACGAAATTTTATTTTATATATACGAATTTATAGACTACATTCTTCATTTTAATAACTTTACACTCGCGAGTAATGTAATCAGCCAACTCTGCGAGAAATATATCACGCAGCCTAAATCTAAGGCTGTAGTAGTTAAAGTACCTGTTTAGTTCTCTTGAGCAATATCAGACACATATATTAAGGCATCTTAGAAACAGTGACGTTGTGGTTTATTTTTGTTTTTGAAAACAAATATGCAAACGCCTATTTATGAAAGTTTACATCACTATTTTTATAATTTAGTCAATCCATATTCATCTCATCACTAAGAAGCCGAGTAATGTATATTCTTAGTCATGTCAATTATTACATAATTGAGAGTAAGACTTCATAATATACGTCGTTTAAAACAATTAGAAGTTCCGATTGACAAGGCAGTACAAAATTTAAAAAAAAAATTTGTAACTTAAGATTCGCAATGAAGCGCCGAATTGTCGCACACAACAGCGGCAACAACATCTTAACGATTTTTGTAGTGTATCTGATACCCTATAGATTAGGGTTTTAAAATAACAAATATCATGGCCTTATAGATTTTTCACATAAAAATGTACGGCATGAAAAACGATTTTATGGTTAAATTGTAGGTAAGTAGCCTTACAAGCTATAACCGCCTTTTCCACCCGAGTTGTCTTAGAGTCCCTCCTGGGACCCGTAACAACCCCCCTCATACAAAAAAGAGGACCATCGAAGATCCACCTAATAATGTCCCAACACTTCCACCCAAACGAGTTAAGATCTGTCCCTACTCAATGAGCCATTTAGTACTTCCATCTTTTCAATGAAGCATTTAGCGAACGCTCTAAATGACTCAAAGATCGGTCCATTCTCAACCAAGTCACTGTAACTAAAACTATCACGTCCTACAGAACCTCATGATTCTACTCTATTATTTTGACGCAGGCTATGCAATAAAACTCTACAAGCACCGTCGTGCTCTCGGTAGTGGAATAAAATATGTTCCATGTCCTGCTTCGCGTAACCGCAGGTACAGGCTGGGCTATATCGTAAGGAAAATCTCCACAAATTTCCACTGAAGGCGTCTCTTTAAAAATTGCGATGTATAAGAATTAGATTTAAGTCAAGTCTTCCCAACTCGCTTAGAAATGCTCGGAAAAAATAGCCTAGTTGTCTCGCTTTTGGAAGTCGACGAGGTCCACCCAGTATGCCAGTTGACACAAACGATCTCAGAAATGCGTCTCTTTCTAGAACTAATGGGTTCATCAACTTGGAACTCAAAACGCACAGATCCTACGTCTAAGTTCCTTTCTCTTGCCAGCTCGAAGTTTGCCGGGCGTTCCTCGATCGCGAGATCAGTAGGTAGGAGACCCGCCAAAATCGGTAACACGTCCGTTGAACAAGTTCTATAAGTTGATCAGAGCCATGAATGCAGCACACTTCGATCTCAGTATGACTCGCCTAACTTGTTGAACAGCCGATGGCGCAAAGGCCAATATACCAAGGTATATCGTCGTATACATCAGATTGAGGGTCGAGGTATTTAGCCCCCAACCAGCCCCCGCAAGCCAATCCATGGCATGGATAGCCACCATTGCCCTCTCACCAATGTACCGCGCCTGCGGCATGGAACTTCGCTTAGAGTCGAGGACCATACTTAAGTACGTAAGCTGATCCCGTATGCGGATCCTGGCCTGTCCATCATCACAGTAGGCTCTCTCGCCAGCCTGCCCTCAAAGAGAACAGCCTTGGACTTTTGAGAGGTAAAGCTGAGCTTGTTCTTGATGCCCCAGTCTAGTAGTATAGCGAGGGAATCTGCCGCCCATTTCTCTCGTTCTCTACGGCTCTTTCCCCCGATCATCAGCAAAGTGTCATCAGTATAAGTGATGGTACCACATCCCTGAACGGGTATCGCGAGTATCCCATCGAACATGACATTCCACAAGATGGGGTAGAGAACCGAACCCTGCGGGTAGCCCCTGGTCAACGTTTTTCTTACTTCGATATCTCCGTCGTGTGAAAAGATAACTCGATCACAGAAATAGTTACTTACAATTCGGCGAAGGTCCGTTGACACACCCCGGGTCTCTAAAGCGGTCAAAATGGCTGGCCACCATGCATTGTCAAACGCGTCGGAAATATCCAAGAAAACACCGAGCATCTATTTATCTGGGCACGCGTCTACCGAAGACAAAGTGGCAGATATCGCATCTGTTGTGGATATTCCGGGTCGAAAACCGAACTGTATAGGGGACCCCGATGCGCGGAACAATTGGGTCAACAAATGCGCAGCCAATACGCGCATAGCATAATAGCTCGATAAAATTTCGGATCACTAGGGGATCTCCCATTACTCTTCGGGATAACTTTCAGTTTACCCAGTTTCCAGACCTTCGGAAAGAGACCCTCGCGCAGACAGCGGTTGAAGATCGTAAGAGTCTTCGCACGACGCCGTCCCCATACTGCCTTTTTAATCTTATTATCGAAACTCCCTACTCAATGAGCTATGCTCAATGAGCCATTTAATACCTCCATCTTATATATCATTACCCGGTGCTTTTTTCAAGTACAGTTTCATCAAAATAATATCTATCTCTGAGTGACGTATCTCCGGATCCAAGGTGGAGGTATCTTGGAGTACCGATTTAGGTCCGGTCTAGGTGGAGGTACCTTGGAGTTAATCCTAATTACCTTTGTTCGACGATGTCGAGGTTCGGATCATCATGAAGGAAAAGTGTAAAAATAAAAATAAAACTAAACTAAATCGGATAAAACTGACTAAAGATATCACATTTTAAAGCTCCGCGTGATTCTATTTTACTATTAAGACGTATGCTCTTTAACAAAATTCTACGCGCATCATCGTGCTCACTGCAATGGAACAAAATAGTTATGATTCATGTCCTGCATCTCAAATCCACAGGTACATGCCGGGCTATCTCGTAGGGCAAATCTTTACAAACTGGCATGGAATGTACCATATCCCATTAAAAACCGCGAAGAATAGTAATCGGTGATAAGCCAGTATTTATGCAACCGCTCGGATTCGTCGGCGAAATATAGCCTAGTCCATTTCCCCTTTGAATCAAGGGAGGACCTAGACTGTCAATGAGCATTGATGAACTCCAAAATGCGCCTCTTTCTAACAACTAGGGATTCATAAGCCAAAAACTCAAAGTATAACGGCCCCGCATCGAAACTCTTACCTCGTGCCAACACAAAGTTACCCGCGCGTTCCGTACGAGCTGTGTTTCTCCCTCCAGCACAATTCGTCCAAGCACAGGGAAAGCGAGACAGCGAACATTTATTGAAATACCTATTACTCATCAACTACCGCACTTCACTTCCCTCTTAAATCTTTCATATTTGCTAAGTTTATAGTAATCACATCGTAACCATTTTTCCCATCGAACGGGTACGATTGTTAGTAAGGTTCATATTATACTATGACTATTACAAAAAACCTGTCAAGCACGACTATAACTCGTACACGAGAGTTCAGTACACATTTAAGCACTCATAAACATTTAAGGGCACACAGTATTTCTAATTAAACTATTTATAAATATTCATTTTCCACAATTTAAATATATTGCCTACTCTATCCTTCATAGGTGTAAAAACTAATTATAAAAATATATATATAATTACACATAGAATTAGAAACCATCGATTTTCGCATTCTTCACTTTGCTTGTGCTATCAAATCTACCGTTGTGCCGACTTTCAAAGTTGTAGGTCGACCGGAAGTAACCTATAGGTTTTGATGATCAGTTAGTAAGAATATTATGTTTACAAAAAAGTACGCTCGAAAGGGCCATACCTTTTTGTTGCGTGAACCAAACAACTTGAATTTTTTACAGCAATGTAAGGCTATAAGCCTGAGTACACTACATATCTCAATGCGATAAAAAGGGTTTTGATAGGCAGACAGACGGACGGACAACAAATTGATATTATATAGGTTTCGTTTTTTTGACAAAATCTGAAAACATAATGTCATCTGTTAATACGTAAACATACTTTATATTTAGTTTCGATTCGTTTATTCTACCATTATTTCAAATACTCCTTTCTTTAGAATGGGTAAGTCACTTATTATTATCTGTTGTGGACCTACATCTGTATAACCACGTATCAACAACGAAAATGCACAGAACACAATGTCGCAAAACGAATTCAAAGTATGCTGAATGTACTGTTGCCCACATAAAAAAATTAAACACAAACCAAAGGATATAACGGATTTCACATTATTCAACGGGAATTTCCCCTTTTATAACGACTGTTTTTTGCAAACCTCGTTTTGATTTATAGGTCCTTTTGTTAATGAGCCGATTTTGGAGAGCGCCTCTCGCTTGGCTCGCCGCTAATAACTACATTTATCTCCGAGGAGTGAACGGCGAAAACTTTAATGAAGATTTTTGAATTAAGACTTTCAGATTCTAGCAGGTTGCGATATCTCAAAATAATAATAAGTACCTGAATCTAATTTCGATAAAATTTACTTTGCGTGTATACTTTCATCTCGTAGTCATTGCTCGGCTTCTAAAGTGACGTGCCAACGCTGTGAGACTTTAGACGCTTAGCCTTCTTGTTTCTCAAAAAGTTTTTCAATAAAGAGAACGCCATGTCTAAGCAAACTTTAAAGATAATATGTTTTCAACTTGTAAGAAGTATTCTATATTGGTAAAGAACATATATTTCAGTTTCGTTGAAGCCAACTTAATTGGTTAAACTTTAATTTAGTAGTCACCGAAACGATTAGAAGCTAACAATAGAAAGAAGAGCACACAACACCTTCATGGTGATTACTGAAGTTCGATTATGAAGAGTAATAAATGAACTGAGTATATTACAATTTTATTTGCTTGAAACGTGAATATTTCAGACTGATTGTGAACAAAATATACAATTTTTTAATATATACAGAAGTTATTAGATAAATTGGATATGTTGTTATTCATGTAATACGGATATTCGTATGTCAAATTTCAACTCACTTGCAATTTACAGCTAATTCTGATGTTGTCTAATTATACGATTATATCAAGTACATGAGGATACTGACGTTATATACAAATACTCGTAAATACTGATATAAATTAATTTGTTTTAAAAAATAGCTGTAAAAACAGTTATAACAAAAAAAGTAACTTGAAACCGCATTGTATATAGAATTTCTCACTCTAATTATAAATTGTTTTCTGCATATTAACACTACTACACTAAAATTTCACAATTTTACCGGCACGAAAATAATTTGTTTATCATTTTAATTCAGAAAATACAGAGCAATGTACACTCAAAGTAAATAAAAACAACACTGACGTGAGTATCATATCAAATCTGATGTGTATGTGTGTGTGTGCTTAAAAAGTGATACCAATTTCGACTTATCTATAAATATAATACAATTTTTAAGAAAAACTAAGTGTCATATACTGAAGACACGCCACTATGCTTAAAACAAGAGTTTTTTAGAATTTTTGCCTTTCTGTTTATCTGTTTGTCTGTACCCACCTTCGTTATGCACGCTAATCTCAGCAGCGGCTGAACCGATTTGGATGCGGTTTTCAGTGATATATTTAGATTAGCCTAGGCTAACATTTGGTTTCATTTCGATCGGTTGACAAAAAAAATATACATCAATTGTTCATTAATACGTCAACAGGTAAACGTTCATCGTGCGCGCTAATATCAGAACCGGCGGAACCGATTTGGCTACCAGTGCCATCTATTAGCGTTTTCATCAAATTTTTATCCTCATAGAGTTCTGAGACAAAAAAGATAAAAAAATTCCTATCAACTTTTCTTACTCCGAATTCCACGGGAATGAAGTCACGGCAATTCGGAGCACAACTGTGTGGTGATGGTAGAATTATTTATGCTATATTTTACACACAAAAACAATTCGTTTGTTTTTTTTTGTAATTTAAATTTCTAAAGTAAAACGAAATCGTTTGATGATTAATTGATGGATCGCTGGTGGCACCGTTAGACGTCATTCTTAAATATTATGTTGAATTTCAAGTCTCGATATTCATGTATATCTGAAGTTCCGAAAAAATACATTTTATAGAAATATAGAAATGGAAAAGACATTGTTTATAAAATTTTTCGTTAAATTTTAACCAACCAACCCCCAACCTTCGGAACCCACCATATTCAGGAGTTTTTTTAATAGTATATTATAAAAACATACAAATTATTACATAGCATAAATAATAATTAACATGCAGTAAATAGTTGATAAAAAAGGGAAGAAAATAATCGTTTATAACACTTCTGGTTAGCACGCCTGAAATATCAACCCTTAATTTAATACCGGTCAAGAGTGCGCAAAACTCCGGTGGCACATACGTAAAAGAATTATTTGAAGCCACGTAAATAGTACCGTCATCATGAAGCCATCAAGCAGGTAACAAAAAACGAAATAAAATAACATTATTCGTTTTATACGTATAAAAAGACCGAGTATAATCCACTCGTCCGCCGAGCGTCGGGTCTCAGGCTTAGCATTAATTTAAATGTATTAGCCGCGGCGGAGCACACTTGCATTATTTAAGCCCTCTTCGGTCTACGTCGTCAGGGTCGCCTTGTGACCTGCTTAGTGAGCGATATGAGAAATGTGCAGGAGTGTTATGCACCGAGTTCTCACCGAGCAGTGTAGAAGTACCTTCTTGCTATCGTGTCGATAAAAAACTCTCACTATGTCATTTACAAGTGGCGAAGTGTAAATGAAGATAGTGATGTCTCTAATGAGTAGTGATATTATCGATGAGAACCTACCATTTGACGTCACTGAATCCGTTAACTTTATTAATAATATAACATGTTAAGAACTAATTAACTTGGCAATACGTAGATTATGTGTACAAGCATACATGGAAATTTAAATGTTACTATTCATTATTTACAATTGAACTTCCTATTAAACTATTCACAATGTTAATATCGTAAATTTAAAAAAAATACAAGATATCTAGAGTCATCGTTATAGTTTCCCAATAAACTTTGAGTAACTTTTTACTAATTCTGTTTTTCATAATTTTAACTTTTTCCGAAATTGAAAGAGGCAATTTCTCTAGAACTCTGAAAGTTTGCCTTCCGGTATTTGTGAAATTCTGAAAAAATTCTTATAATTTGCTCTTGCAATTAATACCTTACACGACCAGAAACAAACGCTTATTTTTATATCAAACGTGGCCCGTCTAACAAATATTTTTAGGTTATAGCTTATTGTGAAATATACGAGCCAATAAGCTTCTTCGACATGCCAAAAAAAAATTGTCTGCGTCAAACGGTTATTGAGACAAACGGCTCTGGCACACAGACACAGAAATGTCAATTAATTTATAATGGTTCCCTATTTCCTTATGAAATGCCTTTTTCCTTGTGGTTCCATAAGCGCTAGTAAGTACGAATGATGCTTACAAATATTCTGTAACATGTTGAAACATGATAAAACGTTCATCGTTCGATTTCAATTAACATAACCTGCGAGTATGTAACACTAAAAGCTTGTTCCTTTTCGTACTACTTCGTTACGTCAGATATTCATTTTTTATATTTAATCTTTCAACTAAATAAAACGTATCAAAATCCGTCTAGCAGTTTGTTTGATAACTTATAAGCAAGTATTCAAACAAACAGATAAAAGCTTCTTGTCAACACAGCCTAATTCGAATGAAATACAAACATCTTGTATGTTAATAAAGCAAACCTGAATAGAAGACAGCTTTCAAATCTCCTAATTAATTTGTGAAAAAATAATTCAATATTCATTATGAATATGATAACGATTCAAAATCTACTTAATACTAATAAAAATATTTAATTCAGGTCAATCTAAATCATCGACAATGCAACCACTTAGTTTTTGCTGTCAAATGGCATTTAAACATCAACGAGTGTTACCAAATGGCTTTCAATGAACGACGGCGCAGAAAAAACTCCACTAAAAGAAATCATTGTTGTCCTTTGTATTTCTTATAAATTGTTAAATCGAGTTTCTAACACTGCGTGACTAAATTTTGAACGTAAAATATACACAGGTATTTTACGTTCAAAATTTGGTCACTTATTTGGTAATATTTTTGAATGTACCAAAATCTTTGACTATAATCTCGACTTAAGTAGCATTTACAAATTTGAAAAGGAAATATCAAATTTAAAATAATATTTCTAAAGATCATTTTGTGCATCCAAGTTTTGAAGAATGTCAGAAATAAATGAATACAGTCAAATATAATACAAATTACAAATCTCTTTAAGATAAGAAATAAGAGTTGATCGATTTCTCTATATCAGAATTCTAATTACACGACAGCGGAAATACCAGCGCCAGCAGAGCACAACGTAATTTTCTCGGTATTACTCGATTCAGTCGGCAGTTGCAACCAAATCTCACCTTGTCACCTTTATTTTTCGTTAACGGTATTTCTACATTTCAAAGAATTAGACACGAAAAACCTTACATCCACTAGGCTACTTTTTCATTGTCTACACTTTTGAGAGAGCACCCGGTCGGCCCCGATAGCGGCTGAACTGCGTTACACAACTTCACCGGTCGCCGATTAAGTTACAGTTAGAAGAATGCAAATGACGTGCGCAGTCACGGAAATAAAAAGCGAAACTTAAGTCTTGACAAATCGCTGTTTACAAATTGTCTGTAAGATATATTTGAAAAAGGCGTACAATGAACTTTATTGTGAACTTTGATGCGCGCCGGTGACCTCGGTGCTCTTATACGGCTCGCACCTCGGCTGGGACCGTTAGTGACAAAACGTCGTTCGCTTCGTTGTAAATGATGAAAGTTTGCCTTCAGGTATTTGTATAAATTGCTTTATTTACAGTAAAAGTTGGGAACAAATTAACGTAGAGAATTTTGTAACTATGTTAACGAAACTTTTTGTCTTCGTTGAAAAAGGTGCATTAAGTGTTTTGCAAGGTCAAACCGAGGATAGTTTAGTGGCGCTGTAGATTAGTGGTACTCGTTCAAATTCATTCAGGAATAATTACCAGTTTGAAAGGCCTTTTTAAATTGAATATTGACATTTAAAATTACTATTCAAGATTACGTCGATACAACCTGAAGATATTGTAATACAACAAAACCTAGGTCGCGGTAAAGAACTTAAAGAAAGTAGAAATAATACTACATCACGTAGTTTCATTTAATTGTGTTCAATATTCTTTTTAAAATACTCGGACAAGGTCAGAATTGATTATGAGCTCGTACATATTATGTGCGCACAGAAGCGCACGGCATTGAGAATGCGTGGGCGAACGTTATATACTTCAACCGTTACTACTATTTAGAAATATTTTAAATTATTCCTAAACAAATTAAGGTTCACTTTGAAGATTGTCATATTCACGACATCATCTTAGTAAGTCGTCGCAAACATACGCTATGTTCGGCATCACTAAATGAAAGGAAGAATAGTTTAACACCAATTAGTGATATTAACCAAAGGAATTCAAACTTAATTATCTGAGTATCATATCCACGATTAAAAACCTCTCCTACTCGTTCACATAAAGATTTGGTTTTCACATATCAATGAGCATTGAGTAATATGACCAACAATATCGATAGATCACACAGGCTTCATGTTGGTTTATTGGAACAGCAAGATTTTTTTCTTCAACGACATTTTTTGACATGAACTTTTATTATAGAGCAACAACTTATATTTCATTAAAATATATGTTTTGTATTTAAACATTTTCTCAACTATAATTAATTGAAACAGAAAAAGTCTGAATTACTAATATAATCCATATTTCCTTTCGTTAAATAATATTTCTATCGTTAAATATCCAAATACCAATAAAGAGTTTTTATATAAATGACCGCACTCTCGTCGTATCGATTTGCCGGTGTTCCTTGGCGCCCGGTGTGCGGCTATCTGCGCGGTCTTTAACCCTTTAATTAACGTTGGAATAGTACATAGCGTGATCGGAATGAAATATGATAATGTAATTGTTTACAATCGTCTCATTTTGCACTCAGGAATCCGTTAAATTGAAGTTAGCTTGCCATACCAATTTAATAATATCTGCATATATGAATACTACTTATATATATATATATATATATATATATATATATATATATATACATTTATATATATATATATATATATATATATATATATACATTTATATATATATATACATATACACATACACATACCCATACATATACATATATATACAAGTACACACAATAATCTTATCAAAGTATATGTCGCTAGATAATGTTCACCGTTAGTTTTTCGATATAACATACCTCGACCATACTTATTACGATATTACACATTTTCTCTTCCCACGCTCTAAACCTATTCACCAGTTGTCTCCAGAGACAAATTTTACTTTCAAAATCGATTCAGAATGCGTAATAGGTGGATAGGAGAGGATGCCTGGAAACAGGTGACGTGGAATAAGGCCCTTGGAGGGGACACGCGAGCTCATTCAATGACCATTGATCAGTGTCATCGCACTGTCACGATAATATCCGCCATCGCGGGTCGGACAATCACTTAGGCCGAACCGATAGGGCACATGCCACGGCATTCCACCCAACGCTTGTGAAGTTATCGTTATTTAGCCATACCGATGAACGGAATAACACTTTTACGTGCTCTTCTCTTACTACAGGCGAAGTGATGCATTTTTAATACACTCTGGTAAATATTTTTTCCATTGAGGATTTATGTATAAAGGGAGGTGTCGAAATTCTTCGAGTCGCAGCCACCGGAATTCTGGAAAAAAGGCATCATGGATCTGCCAAGACGTTGCGCACAGGTTGCCGATTTAGATGGAGAGTATATTATAGACTGAACTTAAATACTAATAAAATTAGTAAGAAGTATAAAGTGTATTAATTTTTATCACAAGACTTTCTGCCAAGCTGATAGCTATATTGCAGATTGTTTGTTACAAGGATTTTTATTTTATATACGGCCGACCGGTCTGTACACGACTAAAGCAAAGAATAAATAAATAAACCGTTGAGATAACTCTTGATAAAAAAAGCAATTGAAACAAAATGCAGCCATGGTTCCTTTTTTACCTGGACAAAGTCGAGGCGGACAGCGAGCAAATGTATAAAATTAGATGCAACTCTTGTAAAAAAAATGTTTAAAATTTTGTTAAAATATCAACACGTACTTGAAGATAGACTCAAAATTTCCATATTGGACAAAATATTAATTTCGCCAATTAGTTTATGTTTGCATCATACTAATATTGGCTTATCTAATAATATATATTTAAAAAACAATTGTTTCTAAAATCATTATATTTTTTAATTAGTGTATTTTTTTAATATGCGGCCGTCAAAAGATTAAAAACTTCTTTGTGTACACTACTAACCAAATAACCGAGAAAATATCAAGACACATTTTTTGAAAATGTTTTAAACATAGCGGCACTTTGTATAGTGGATATATAGTATATCTATAAAATATATACCAGACATTTAACTAAAATCAAAATTAATATAGCGCTCAAAATATTTTTGTCCAATCGTCGAAGTTAAACAGCATCGAGCTCGGTCAGCGCTTAAACGGATGATCGCACAGAAAAAACCATCTCACGTCAGCTTCTTTTTAAGGTCAGTTGCCACAGTTTTCTAAGCGCATAGGTTTCTATTTATTATGTCAAATATATTGTTTGACACTTCAATAGCTCAAAGAATAATTTATTTCCAAAGAAAAAGTGTGTGCTGTAGCAACAGAAGCATACATCATTGTCTGATAAATTAAATCGATTTCCTCTATTCACATTTGCTTACTTCAAAGTATTATATCATTACACATAAATACATATATGAAAATATACCAAGTGCATAATGTATACATATTCATTCTATATCATTCACAGGCACATTCATTTAAGTGTTCCCAAAATATATGTACATATTTGCTATATAAAATATAGTATGTTGAATATGCCAGGTTTAGACTACTATGAGAATGAGGATTCGCTTCAAACTTGCAAAGTTAAAAGCTCTTAAGTCTATTTATACAAACCAAAGTAACAACTGTCGTTATGTATTCATACGTATGCTACAAGTATTAATTAATTATTTAAAATATAATACCAACGCTAGCCTGTACGAAAATTGTAATTAATACATAGAACAATCATTATTTAACGAAATGCATCGCTTATTATTTGAGTGCCAACAACGGACGACCGAGCTAAACGATTTGTTGGCTGTTCTGTCGGTGCTGTCCGCAGACTGACGGTTTTCGCATGATAAATACCAACCCTAAGGATTTAGGCCGATTTATTTCGTGTAATGTTATTTAATCATGATAAGCGTTAATCTGGGTCTGAATACAATATGCAACGACATAAGTAATTGCAATGTTAAGAAGTTATATCATTAAAGCGTAGTGATTCATTTTGCGTTAAATTAAATTGGTATATGTAGATATAACAAACAAAAAAATATAATGATGCAACAAAACAGTTCAAAAAGATTCAAAAATTCTACTCAAATTCCACCAAAAAAAAGCTTTCATCAAAATGAGGCATTATGTGAATCACACTAATAAAAATCTGACACAGTCACAATTTAATTTTTAACAGCCCGACCTCATATTACGTCATAAACCTGGTTGGACGGTTTTGCGTTAAGAGTTGCAGACTTACCATAGTTAGAAAAAATAATAATCTTTAGAAAAAAATGACATAATCTTAGCAACAGCATTAACACGGCAATCATCTTTCTTTATTGCATGTACGCAGCCTGCCAGTAACTGTCTAGTGTATGGAAAAAAAAATTCTTTACCTTCATCTCCGGTAATACTTTGACGATTATTACCGACAATAATAACTATCATATAAGTATAGAATAATGAGATTAGACCCAATCCAATTAGTCTTACTTTAGTTTTTGTAAGATATAAGTTCAAATTCGGTGGCATAACTCAAGAGCGGAATAGATTTCCGGACTCGGAGACTTATTGTTTTGTTCGTTCCGCTGTACACTATCAAATAAAAAGTCCACAGTTAATCAGAGGACCTCCCATATGTTATAAGCATTTGAAAGTACGCACATAGCTACGTACGTACATACGCACGCACCCACAGACTTTGATATAATTCGCACTTATCAACAATACCATGTCTCTCTTTCTAACATAACAATGTCTCTTTTTCCTTACTTTCATTGCCCCTTCGGATGCTAAAGCAATGATTATAAATAAACCATTATAATCTACCATGGTGTGCGATAATTCCAGGATTTAAGGCAATTGTGCTATAGTTAGCAAGCTGGGTTTTTCAACGATCCTATAAATGTGAATAGAAAGGAAATTTTTTTAAAAATTCCTTGAAATTTATACGCAACTTAAATTGAAAAATATTCCACATACCTATACTAGACGGCGTTAGTGGTACAAAGTGTACAAGTATCATAGGTTACAATATAGCTCCGCTAAATAAATCGTTTGGGGATAGTAATTACGAATAATTATCATAACTCATGATCCTCCATAAGATGCCCGCAACTAGAGATTCGGAGGATACTCGAATGAATATACGACCGTAGGCCGTCCGAGCTAGGAGCTTGTTAAAACACACACGGAGACCTCATGTATCCTTCAATATTGCAATAAGAATTATAAAATACGCGAAAAATCCAGATAGATGTCTAGATGCCGATTTTATTACATTTCGAATTTCTTTGTCCGAAACCACCGCAAGTAAAATAAGCCACCCCAACACAACAATTCGATCTATACATCAAAATTACCAACACCGCAGAGTAGTTTCGTTCATCGGTGGTGTCGGCGCCAGCGCGCTACAATGGCCACTCAACCGGAGTAATTCTAATTAGTGCATGTGCAACGAAGTAGAGGCAAACCCGATATCAACTGACGGTCATCAATCACTGCACTCGTACCGAGCCGTGGCATATAGATCATCATATGCGTACCTTGTCAATGCTAATTCGAATCATTTATTGATTCCTTTGGGAACGAGCTCTGTCCTGCGTAATCTCGGCGGTTGTCGGATAGTTTATGCGTTACAATGTTGGGCAATCGTAAAGAAAATTTGTATTTTTTATTATACACCCTCCTAGATAAAACTTTGACTTTACCAGCTTCTGGATAAAGGGTGTAGGGAACATATTAATTTCAACATTCTCAATAATACCTCTAACACTATATTATTTATGTAAACATTATAATTTGGTATCTCAAAAGATATTCAATACGATACGAGAAATTCACAACTTTATAAATTACCATAAGCGTTGAAAAAAACTTTATTCAAAAGCGCATTTTTAAAATCTGTTTCGTCATAAGTTCTCTCAAATTCTCCAACGCCGCAAACAGTATAAACTATGCAGACGCTGCCCCTGCCACTTGCATTCCAGCGCCCGCGCGTAATGCACGGCTGCAGCCTGCTTTCTGCGCCTCGCCTTCCGCTCCTGCATAATGCGTTTGGAAGTGAAAAATATTATAACATGTTCCTCGCCCCCACACAAATACAAGGAAATTGCAAAGCAACCGCTACATTAGTCACGTCCGAAGGTTCGCAGCATACTGAAGCTCCCATGAGACGCTGTCTTGAGTTTTTCAAAACGGATGTTCCCATCCATTTTCCCTTTTGAGTTCATATTAAAACGATTTTCGCCCATCCGCCGAAGTCTGATCCGTTCTCAGTTAATGGACTTCA